>JASANF010008870.1:0-97500 GCA_030248245.1 Trissonchulus sp. WLG1_4
AGTGATATGGAGCAATAAATATTAAAAAGCTAAAAGTTTTGGTCATTTAGTACAAGTTACACTGGCAAACCTATTTGTTTGTGAAAACCAAACGAGCACAAATTTGGACTAAAAACGGCGGAAATAAACACTATTCTCCTGCTTGGGTATAAGTTTTAGTAATAGGTTAAATGAGGACTTGAATACTTGTCACAATAACACGTTACCCACTCGTTACAAACAAAAGTTCACTAATGTAAATTTTAAAATCGGCAAAATAACTTTTTGATTAGATTCTAAAAAATCAAATAATGAAAAATCGGCTACTAACCCAGAATTAATTACTCGTAATTTTAGAACCGCAAAGCAAGAATGCAAAACTGACTTGAAAAACAGCCACTAAAACAAAATTTTTCCGATTCTTTATGTTATTTTTCTTCTACAGAACTACGATCAACTAGCCTTTGGAGTAAATCACCTGTTATATCATACATACAGTAGTCAAAGAACACAATAACTGACTCAGCACTAACTGCTTCCGTGGCTGTTTGGGTCTTGCCTGTCGACCAAGTTTCCGGTTTGTCCCTGACCGCAACACCGGAAAACTCTCCACTGACTAGTTGACCAATCCTGCTCGCGACGCCATTTGTAACGCAGGTTCTTAACGCAGGTTCTGGTTCGCCAACAATCGCTGTTCGTACACAATAACGCTCCAATACAATACAGTCTTTGAATTAAATGTGTTTATTAGTACCATCCGCTACCATCATAACAGCATAACATAATCTCTGGATCGCCTGAATCAAATGGGTTAAAACCTAGACCGTGGCTTAGGGGAAGGTAGATTCCCTTCCTCTTCACTCAAATCTAAACTTTTAGAAGCCCCCTGGTAAAACACTGAACTAGTTAGCTAAATTCCCCTTAGTTTTCAATCCACGGTCTAGGTTGTATGCCCTCTCATATATGTAGGATTACCCATGACAGTAAACTTCCAATACTGAAACTAAATTTAACTTTGTGTGCAAGGGCACAGTCGGGCCGATACTGATACTAATCTTTAGAAATAGAAAACATATAAATCATTCTTTCTTTTAGTTTGTAGTAAAGTACTTACAAATGACCATTCCTCCATTCCTGTACTCAAGGGTGGGGGGTTGCCGTTGTTCTGAGAACTCGTAACAGTAATTAATAACCATATTAATTGGTGCTCAAACCAGTATAACAATCACAAACCTGTATAACAATCAACCCATCAGTTTTAAAGTCTATGAAAATTACTTCATTGTTAAATTCCAATTGGTATCAAATTCCCCCTTACAATGGTAGTTTAAAAAAACACCTAAAAACGCAATTACCCCCTTAAGTTAATGTATTCGTTAGATTGTCGCTGAAAAAAAGATCAATGTCTGTAAAACTGTAAATCGCAGTTATTCAAAGTCAAAGAACTACAAACTCTGTCAAAGCAACCGTGGGTAAACAGCTGCTGATACATGCAGCCTCTGATCTGTGTACATGATAATGTCTCAATTGCATAGAAGTTTTCATGTGCTCTTGATATGATGAATAACTCTGCGGAGGAACGCTGCCCCTTTTAGGGGCAACTTGTTAAAGTTCCTGAGAATATAGTTTATAGAACAGAATGAGCAGTGATATAAGTCTGGATTAAGTGGTCAAAGTTTCTTCAAACGTCCACAGATTTTTTTCAAGTCGAACATTTTCCGGTGCTCCGATAAAAAATAACATGCTGCCACGTGCGCGTTGCTCTCCTGCTCCGGGCTTGCCCCAGGACAGGCTGACTAGCCGCAATATATCAAGGGCAAAGAGTTGAGTCTGCTTGTAGCTTGTTTGTGGTGTATTCAGGAAAAAAATGAGATTTTCTCAATTTTTAGGCCGAATTTGGTCAACTGGAGACGTATCAGAACTTCCTCCGACAAGAAAATAAAACACAAGATGCGAACATCAGGGGCTTGTTGTATAAAAATAACAGTGTTAAACTGTTAAAATGTTAGACTGTTAATTAACAGTGTTGGAATTTTCGTTGCAAAGAAAGACTGTTAAAAACTGCTAAATTCTAGCAGTGTGTTTAACATTTAACAGTGCAGCAATTTTACGTAGCGCACACTGTTTTTTTCCAAATATCTAAGGCCGGGTTCACACTGGCACTTGCACAAGCACAAGCACAGGCACAAGCACAAGCACAGCCGGTTCACACTGCAGAAAATTCTGCACAAGCACAAGCACAAGCACAACGCTTGTTCAAAAATTTTATCTTTTGCACAAGCACAGCCAATCAGCGTAGAGATTTTGCAGCTGTCAGTTTGTACTTTGTGTATAGTCATAAATGGCGCAAAATTAAATGGAAAAGTGTGATTTTGCGGAGTTAACCCTTGTCGAAATGGATCTTATATTTACTAAAGAATGTATTGCGTTCATTTTCTCTTTCTTTCCTTTAATTTTGGGTTCGTTTCATCTTTAAAATCAAATTGCGTTTTAGCTTTATTTTTGCCCCTCTTTATAGTTTATTTTCTTTCTTCCATAGAATGTACGAGAAAGTTTCAAAATTGCGAAAATTTTAGCCCAAAATTTTGAAACGATAACGAAACTTCTGAATAGAAAAGACGTTACACTGGCGCGCTTTAATTTGATTGGCTCGCCTTGTGCTTGTGCAAGTTCCAGTGTGAACGCCCAAGCGTTGTGCTTGTGCTTATGCTTGTGCCTGTGCTTGTGCTTGTGCAAGTGCCAGTGTGAATCCGGCCTAAAAATTTTATGTTGTAACCCCCTGTAAATGAGACATCATTTAAACGCGCAATGTCTAAGCTTTCAGATACCATTACATTTATTACACTTCATCAAACTTACTTTGTGTTATGTAAAAAGTCGTGAAACTTTTTTTGCAAAATTTTTGCAAATTTGAATTTCCGCAAATTATCTAAAAATTTTATGCTGTAACCCCCTGTAACTGAGACATCGTTAGATGGAGCAATGTCTCCGCTTCAGATAGCATTAAATTTACCTCGTTTTTACCTAACGTACCTTTTGTTAAACAAAAAATAGTAAACCCTAAAAAATTGTCATCAATATTAATTTGCAATATTATATAGGTATACATCTATTTTCGATTATTAATATTAATATATGCATTATTATATACATTTTAATTTAAAATATTAATTTTAAATGTTAATATTAATTTTCAATCAATCATACAGTTGTTAGTAAATTTAGTGTCGCTGTTGTACTCGTAAGGGCTGCCACTAGTGGAGGTTGACATTTCCACGATGAGAAATAGTCTCGTTATATCCAAAATTCGCACAAACAACGCTCGCGCATTAAAAACGCAGTTTGGCAATGTTTATTTCATCATTTCATCGCTTCTCTTTCGTGTATGGATCACGTGAAGCACTGGCTTTGCATTGCCTTTGCTGATGAAAAAGTGCCACGTGGCAGCAAGCCAAGCCAGGAGCTAAAGTTGTTTCATCATCTTTACAGAAATTCTAAATTCTACTTTTTGTTCCTTCTAGAGAAGGAACTATTGTTTTGAAATTAACTGCTCGCAGCGTTAAACGCTGCTGAGCAGGCTGCATAGACAGTATGTTTTGTGTGTATTTTCAGCTTGGGATCTGTCTGCTGATTTTTGGTTGCGTATATATGAAAATCAATAATCTATGCAGAGAATTGTACTGAAGTAATAATCAAGTGCATATTGTTGCAAACTCGGCACCGTAATGTTTCACCAACAGTATATAAGTACCGCTGGAAAACACTGCTCATCGCTTCTGAGAGTTGTTACATATGTTCAGATCAAGGCGTCGCTTTTGAACCGAAAGGTTCAATGCAGCGGGATGCTTAACATCCTGCAGCAATGTTTTTGTACGTACATATGTAGTTACATTAGTTAAGAGTAAGGAAGTTTAGTATGTAGTAGAGTAGGATACGTATTTTAGGACTATATTTAGGGAAGGTGAAAGGTAGACACTGGGGAAGGAACCTTGCCCCTTTTGGGGCCTACTTGTTAAATTCTACAGCGCTGCATTGCCAAATTGTTGGAAAATTACACACACACAGTAGGGCTCTTTTATTTGTCACTGTAAAGTAAGGGGAAGAACTGTGATAGTTTTCCAAATTGACTTCGTTCTAACTTTCGCTTCCTTTAGTGTAGACCCCAGGCTTGTCCGACGAGTACGGTCGGTTTTTCCCTCACGCTCCCCGAACGCCAAATTCTACAGGATGGGTATGTTTCACGTGTAAAACGTAGGGAACGGTTTTTGAGGCGCTTGGCGCATTATATATTTTGTGAGCTCTTTCCCACCATGTTTCGTCTCTAAATTTCTGCCCACTGTTCTGTTTCTGATATTTCGTCTGCCCCGTGTCAGTAAATTGCTAAATTTTATGCTGCTGTGCCGTAAGGCTAGCCTAGAGTAGTCTAGTTAGTAGTTGGCGGCCGTAGTTGGGCCCTGTAGGCTTTGTGGTTCCCCCATCCACCTGTGGTGGAACGGCCCTGTCAATTGAGTGATTTCCAGGCGACTGATCCGTAAAACCTAGCTCGAAGCTAGGCGTTATTCGCTGAATTGGGTGACATAGGCGACGGTCAAAATCTTTGCTAGCGCTCTGCGCACTTCTCAGAGCCTCCATTAGTCCCCCAGTTCAGGGTTTAACATCGCAAAAGCAGTCGACTTTGCGTGGCTGTAAAGCTTGTTCAGTAAAATGTTTGAAACTGTTCTTTCAATATTTTCAAACTACATGTTAAGGCAAATAATTTTGCCAAGTTACAGCAAAATTGGTCCAACATACAGTTTGCAGTGAAGTCGCAAAGTTATAATGTGAATTATACTCTTTTGAACTGTGAATTGTGAAACTATCGTGAACTGTGAAGCACTCACAGCAGTAATTAGTTTTCATGCAACGGAAATTGGTGTTAAACAAACTGTTAAACTGGTAGACTGTTAACAATTTTATGCAACAAGCCCCAGATCAGGGGCCTGTTGCTCAACTAAGTCTTACAATTGTCACATTGTAAGTGCAATATCTGGTGATTCGTAATGAATGTATATAACGAATTCGTAACGAACCACCTGATTTTGCACTTACAATTGTTACAATTGTAGAACTTGTAAAGTTGAGCAACAGGCCCCAGACAGTGTATTACACAACTAAATGCAGCATAATTTTACTCGTGCAGACATGCAACTGCAGCATAATGTACTCATGTGTACACGCATAGACTTTGATGAACGATAATAACAAAGAATAGTAAACCACAAAGTCGCAGGGGTCTGTGGGCGGCAGCCCCCAGGAAAAAATAGGGGGAATTTTTTGATTTTTAGGGCAGATTTGGGCAATTGAAAACGTATTAGAAAAATTTTCCGGCCGGACCATAAAAACCAAAGGGACCCTTGTGTAAAATTTCAGTCGGGAAAAATTTCGGGGGGGGGGGGGCGGCCCCCCCAGGGGACCGCCCCTGCATTAGGCCTATTGACTATTCACGCGAGGGCGCAATTTGCTCCATGGCGCATGCTATGGCCCATTGAATGGCGTACACTAGAGTGCGCGTCGTGCAGCATAAGCGGGCGCATAATTTTCACACTGCCTGCTGCATTATTTCACACAATGCAGCAGGCAGTAATGCGTATGTGAAAATTATAATTATAAAACGCGACCGCTCATGCTTTCTCGTGTGCATAGACCATTAGCAGCCGACAAAGGTTCAAAGTAAGTTCTAAATGGGTACTAGTACCGAACGAAACCATTTACATTTATTAAAAACAATAGAATTTAAAAAAAACATTAGTGGCTATGATCATTCAAAAATTATTTCTCCATTTCAATCTTGTGTATTTTTATTACGTAAAAGTTTCTCAACTTCCGCTGACAGTTTCGAGAACGTCACGTGGTTCTGAAATTAAAAAAGCTAATAGAAAAACATTAACGGTTTAACATAAAACATAAAGTAAGTCTTATGTAGTACAGTGTTGCTAAACGCAGTTGTCTAAGTATCTAACTATCTAATAACCTGTGAAATACTTGTAGAACTTTTCGCTGCGATATTCTAGTGGTGTGGAAATAGACCGTCTTAGAATGGCTTTACGCATTCAGGGTCGATTCACACTTATAGGTTACAGCCGTTCAGTAGGCAAAACTGCTAAAAAATCACGCCAGCAGCTATTAATGCATTGTAGTTGGCGTGAAACTTTCATTATTTGTCTGCAAATGGCGTGAAACTTTCATTATTTGTCTGCAAAAATTCAACAGTAGTTTACATAAAAATTAACATAGAAATACTCTGAAACATACAGGAAATTCTTTATGCATCGTTTTAAACGGTTGATAAAAGCAAGAGTACATAATAGCTTCTCACTCTATATAGAAGAAGAGTGAGACACTCTCCAGCCTGCCTGTGATCTAGCACAGGTAGATGCGCTGGTCGTTTTCAGGCTACATGTTGACATTCTATTCAACATGTGACTGGCCAATCAGCGCGTAGATTCCCTGCGTAACACACTTTAGTATATAATCGCTGATGCGTTGATAAGCATTAAGATAGGGATAAAAGCTTAATAACTCATTATTTATTTATAGTCTGCTTACAAAAACATTAAAAAAAGGTTTGCAAATACCTCTAGGGATATTTTGGCAAACTTTCAGCGAAATTGATTGAGAAACTTTTGAGATATAAACTTTTCAGAATTTCTTCAAAGTTTCTCAATCAATTTTGTTGAAAGTTTGCCAAAATATCCCCAAAGGTATTTGCAAACCTTTTTTAATGTTTTTACAAGCAGACTATGAATAAATAATGAGTTATTAACCTTTATTCCTATCCCGTTTTATGATTGGAGCACGTGCACAGGCGTCTGCCAATCAGAGAATAGAAGCTCGCTTCTGATTGGCCAGTCACATGTTGCACAGAATGTCAACATGTAGTCTGAAAACGACCAGCGCATCTGCCTGTGCTAGAACACAGGCAGGCTGGAGAGTGTCTCACTCTTCTTCTATATAGAGTGAGACGCTATTATGTACTCTTGATAAAAGGTAAAATATGGGTCTCACGAAAGGCGTGTAAAATAAAATCCATATGAGAATTTTTCACTAAAATCCTTTATAAATGGATCCAAAATAGTTTTTTTGCACTTTTTTTATCTATCGCAGCTCAGCGAAAAGATACAATATTATCAACATTAAATATTAAAGCCTAACTCTAACTATACGTAATATCTCAAAATTACAAAGACAACTTCGTTAAAATCTTACTCCTACTCGCCCAATCCATAAATCGTTATCTTACTAACTATGAAAAAAATGACTTACTCTGTTCTTCCACTGAATGACAGATGTATCCCAATTGCAGCCTTCTGTTGATTCGGGCAAAAACTCCCAGGGACGCCTGAAAACAAGAAAAACAAATTTGTTTTACATCAAACAGTGCTAAAAAAGCTCCTAACCAGACAGGGCTTTAGCTTTGGCTTACAAGAGTCAAGAACTAAACTTTCACATCCCATATTTACTGTCGATCGATTTAGTCTAACAGAAGAAATAAAGCGTCACGTCGAAAAATTTAAAAAGATCCCTAACAGCAAGAGTACACAATAGGATGTACACTGTCTTAGACTGAAAGGAAGAACTACTGTCAGTGGGACAAAGTCTGGCAAAAAATAGTTGCGCCACTTACTTATTTTAGCGGCATGGCTTCTGCAACTACTTGCTGTACTCTTGATAGTCGAAATCTATTCTTTTCGTAACGAAATCACATGTTTCGTGCTCTCAAGTCGTGCAACTATTTTTCGTCAGACTTTAGTAAATAACTATACTGTTGCAGCAGCGCAGGCGGAAGGCGATGACTGGTGGTGGATTCCAGACCGCGACTCAGCATATAATTCACATACGAGCGAACTCTGCTATCTGGATGTCTTCGCTAAAACAGGCAATCTCTGATGATAAAAAACTGCTCTGATGAAATCCAGATTGTACAACAAGTTCATTCCATAAAAAACGCTTTTTGAATACTAATTGACTATATATAAAGACTTGAAACGCGCCTATCAAAAATCTTTTCATTAATATTCGTAAGATTTAAAACGTATAAATTTGAAATTTGATACCAAATAGTTTAAAATATTTTTTTATAATTTAAATATGATTCTACCCATTTTATTACAATACTGGTATCAAAAGCATTAATAACCAAGTATCATATTTATATCCAAATTCCAAAGTATCAAAATATTATCAAAACAACAGTATAAATTTCATGTCTATCCTCATGATCAAAACATAAAAAAACTATAAATCAAAAAATCAAAGCAGAATTTCGCAAGTAAAAAATCCGCAGATTACCAAAAAGTATTTCAGCTCAAACAGTTTTGCATTGAGGGCGCCACAGTGCTCTGGATCGTTGACGTCAGGAGTATAGGAGCCCGAGCCACCGCCCTCGCTGTCAACCATCACATCCAGGTGGCCGTGGCTCTGAAACAAAACTAAGTCCTATGAAGAGTACATAATAGTGCATCTATGACGCAACTAAAATTACATCAAGAGCACATAACTGTGCATTTTATGGCGCAACTAAAATTACATTAAGAGTACATAATTGTGCATACAGAAAAAGTATATTCATCATAGTCGACGTTAATGTGACCACTAGACTACGAATCCGAAGAAAATCATAGCGCCGAAAAAATTTCATTTTTGTTAGACAAAACATATTCGAATCCGAGACTTTTACGGCTTACGTCTTACTTACGCCTAATAATTTATTCGTATAACAGTCGATTAATTCCGCAGGCCGGTCTATTCAGGCCAAAAAAATATGAAAATTGGAAGTAATTTCTAATACCAGAAACAAAAGTCATTAAAGAAGTGAATGCGAAATCGAACTCGATACCAGCTGATTAAATCAGAACTCAATTTTTCATAGCTTGAAAAACAAACTTACAGTGATATAGCTGGCAATAGCAGCCACTAACGGTAGAATTAAATCGCTGGGAACCAGGAATAACATGAGTGTTAAGCGCTTCGCAAAAGCAGCTACACGTGCTGAGCAAATCTGCAATAAACGAAACTTTTCAGTGTCATCTTTCGCCTACTTAAGCCTATGTGGACGTCATTAGATTACACAGTAATATTAATAATGATATAATATAATATTTAGAGGGCACTACACAACTGTCTAAGCTTTTAGCACGAGCCTTTTCGTGTCTTTGTCCTTGTCCCTAAGGACAAGGATGAAGTTAGGGCTTGTTAGACCAATATCCAATCACAGTCAGTTAGATAGACACGTTCGTTTAGCGGAGAGCCAATTGGGTCAATCCAAACTTACCAATTTCTTTCGTCTGTTTATCATCATATGTAGACATTGCAGTAGCAGAGACAAGGCTTCCAGTAGTTGATCTGAAAAATGTGCAAAATTAAATTAGAATTATTGCTTAAAAAAATTATCCCAGTTGAATAAATCGCCAATCGGATAACCTGAATCCTGAATTCAGTTTTACAGTACAAAAAACGGGTTACTTTCTGTTTTAAAATTTTTTCAACTAGAATGCACATTACATAATATGATCGCATGACAGAATAATGCACGATTACTTAGATACAGTTTTAACAGTGTTTAACTACGACTAATGACGGATTTCAGCAGTCGAAATAATGTCCAAATTTCACATTCAAATACCCTCCTCGAAAAGAAATACCCAAACTTTACTGTTTTTTAACCTACGTCCCCCCATAAAAAATATGTCAACAGCATACAATATGTACATAGGGTCTCAGTCTGGGGGGCGGCTTGCACCGGAATTTTCGAAATTATATGGGGGCTTGTTTGAGGCTCGAACTGACAAAAACGCAAAAATTTCTAATTGTTGCCTAATAATGGGAAACTTTCTGCAAAATTCGACACTTTAGCGATTTTTTCACTTTTTGCTCAGTTTTGAAGCATCTTACAGCTATCTGGGGCAATTTTTGAGTTATCGGGTAGCTTTTTTTCGGTACCCAGGAGGTAGGCTTGTCATGATGGGTCAAATCGGTGCGGAAGTTTGTACCAAAACGTCAAATCTGAAGGGGCGAGTTGCGCCTCCCCAGACCACCCCCCATATAATATACATCTGTGGTCAATATAAACCGTTCGCTAGCAAACCATACTGTTTGGTAGAGTCAGTAGTCGGGAAATCAAACAGTAGGTGTGTTTGTAGAATCGATACGGATCAACGTTCAGCGCTTCTCCTTCTCCCGACAAAACCGTGAAGACGGCGTGAACACAGTGCAATGATTCTATTATTTTCAGGTTCTTCAATAAAAAATGGTAAAATCAATACATTTCACTACAATTTCAAACAATAAAGCAGATAACATGTAGAAAAATGAAATAAAATCATTAAAATAAAGCTTAATCAATGGGGCTGTCTGAACAAATTTTGAAGACCCCTCTTCGCCTGATTGACAAAAAACCCTAAAATTTGCCAAATTTTCATTCTAACTCACTTTTTCACTTTTTTCGGGACCCTCAATTCAATTGAAGTGGGAAGAGTTGTGCCCTCTTTGGATCGTCTTCATACAATTATAAATTAAACAAAATATGTCGGTTGGACATTAGCATTGACTATGTATAGGTGAATTAATTACAATCGACTAAATTAATGGGATTATAATATTTAAAGTACATATTACTAGTAACATACATGTAGTTGGGGGGATGGGGGATAAGACCCCCCAAAATTCGGTCCCGAGGGAGGGAGGGGGGGTCCCGCCAGGGGGAAGAGAGAGGGGAGGGTCCCGCCGGGAGTAAAATTTTGGCCAAAATTTGACAAAATCTGCATTTTTTTGTGAAATTTAAGCGATTTTTACCGCATTTTCGCCAAAAATTGTCAACATCGGTACTTTTTGGTAAAAAAAGTAAAAATTGCGTCCTTTTTTTGGAGAGGGGGGGCAAAAATGAGTTGACGCGGGGGAGGGGGGTCCCACAAAGGTGGGGGGGAGGGGTACCCGAAATTTTTGTGCTGTTACATGTATGACTAGTAACATGTCGTATAGTAACTACCATGATGTATATATGTCGTAAGCTGTAAGTAATTCAGTCCCTATATCGTAGAGCCATATGTATACAGTAATTTCCCTATAAACTGGCCCATAAGAGCACAACCGTATGGCTTAGGGCTGTAGCGAGGGCCCTAGCTATCAATATTCAAAACAACTAACAACCGTGTAGGTCTTTATTAGTACACACTAGCGCGTCCCACACTAACGACACTACGACTCGACCCTAGGGCCCTACTGCTACTAGCGTCGGCTTCACGACCTTCGGGTATGACGGTATGTCGCGGTCTAGTCGGTTTCACGGGTATCTGCAGTAGCTACAGTACAAAGGGTATAAGCAGGCATAAGCGGTTAAACGATTAACGGTGACAGCCAGACAGGTGGGTTTAAGCGGGTGTAAGCGGGTATGCGCGGTGTTCTCGGAGTGAGCCGGCAGCGAACTGCGAAAATTCTGCAAGTGCAGCCGCTTATATAAACTTTTCTAGTCACGTGATGAGTCACGGCTGCAAGCCAGCAACATGTCAAATCTTCAAATATCTGGCTTGGCCGACAAGTTTCTAATCACATTGGCTTATCTAGTATAACTAACTACCTAGAAGTAATTACGACGTGTAACCTCGTTACAGGGCTTACTACGGTGGTCCCCTTGCGGCCAGTCCATAAGAGGACAAACAAAGTGCAACTCCGGCTATTGTGACGTCCGCTTCGGTCATGCACGCACGTGTAATCAAACTGAGTAACTCAAACCATGTTTGAAGCTAACCAAACCTGAACTCAAACCAAACCTGAAGTTCTTAAGACGGAAAGTGAAAATTACAACCTAGAAGTAATTTACCGTCATTTTTGAACATCGGAAAAAAAACTCGGAAAAAACCGGAAAAAACCTGAAAAAAATGGTTTTTTCCGGCCATAATTTTTTTCCGGAAAAAACCAACCCTGATGGCCATTCAAAAGGTCAGTTGAACCGACAAAACAAAGGATTACGCACACACAGACACATCAATATAAAATGACCAATGACTATAAAACCGTTTTGGCTATTTCAAATTAACGCTTTAAGAATCGCACGTATCTAATTTGAAGTTAAGTAAGTAAGTAACTAAAGTAATTACATCGTCTGTGGTAGCCCTGAAAAGGGCTGTTGGGATAACTGTTTTCAGGTCAAGCCGTAGTCAAGTCTAAGTTCAGTTGTAGCACACCACATAAAATGTAATCTACCGCGGTTTCTTCCCTATATCACAGGGAATATCCACCACCCCCCGGCAACAACTTGCGTGGGGTGTTCGACACACGGGGTAGCGAATCCCTTCTTCGAAATTAGCTCGTCAGGGGTAAAGTGGGCAACCGCCATGCCATCGAGAGGACCCACCAGTGTGTCATCCCATGTGATGCGTGGAAAGATCTGCTTGTACGGACGCTCCACCTCAGTGAAGCGACCCGTCAGAGTCAGACGCACCACCTGGACACCGTGGTCCGTGACCATTTTCAGTGATGGTCATGCGGCGAGCGTCAACTTCCACAGATTCATGGTTGGGGCTGCTTGACGCCCTCTCAGCGCGATCTTCGGCTTTGGTGAAAAAGCCTTCACACAATTTCGCATAAGCGAAGGTGTCGACATATCCGAGAAGTTTTGGGCCTGTGCTTGCCTTGCTGTGCCTACTCCCATCCCGGTCATCGAATGTGGGCAAATGTGTCCACTGAACTTTCACAGCTCCCCGGCACAGCTGCGAAGCTTGCTTCACGACATGGTTCTTCTCGTTGGAAGTCAGGGTGGTGATGGAGAGAGTTGCTGTGCCTACTCCCATCCCGGTCATCGAATGTGGACAAATGTGTCCATTGAACTTTCACAGCTCCCCAGCAGAGCAGCGGAGCTTGTTCCACGGCATGGTTCTTCTCGTTGGAAGTTAGGGTCAAGGCCTCAATGTGCCTTTTAACCAGAGCCGATAGCTTTCCCATTATTGAAAAAAAACAGTTATATAGTTAATTCGTATGGTAGTATAGAAATGGCAGTTTGAGCACCACCCAGACCTGGTTGTGATGACGTCATAGACGTCGTATGACGTCATAATGACGTCGCAAAATGACATAACCGCACACATGAGCAAGGTCAAACGAACACTTGGCAATCATTTGCCAGTGTACATAGAAACAATGCGCAAAAAAACTAGCACTGTTTTGCATAAGACTAACTCCATTGTCTCAAATATTCAGCAAGAGTGGCTGAAGTCAAAAATACTTTGCTCAAGTATGTTAGAAAGTACAGTGCAGATAAGAAAAAGATTTTTTCGAAATAACTGCGCAGTTGCGCATGAGAAAATTTATAGGCGTTACTAATGCGTGAATAACCATTGTCACCTATTGCGTAATAATTTATGCAACTGTTATGTAATTACTTAATCATTATAATTACATAATTTTGAATTTTAAAATGAAGTGGGGCGGTTATTTTGTTAAAAATAATCATCAGGGCCCCCTTGGATAATTTTGTTGCCTAGTATAAAACTTGGCAATACACCTACGGTATATTGCAATTGTACGAAAATGTTACTATAAAAATCAGTTAACAAAATAACACTTTTTAAAAGACTAAATTTCATTTAAAGTTACATAGGTCTGATTAAATTTATTATTAAAATGACAAACTACAAAATTTGCAAAACTCGTTGAGTAGTCACCCTCTTATAGTTTTCTAGCAAGTTCTCCAATTTTAAACCCAATGATGCAATCTGACGCCCAGCCACCAGACGCGTCGGCGCGTCGGATCATGTCATCGACGCGTCGGATGATGAAATGGCGCCGGGCAAATAATTTTTCATTTGAAAACGACTGTACTCATTGAGCTTGCAGACCTGAGTACTGACTCAACAAACGAGTATCCCAACAGCCCCCTTTTCAGGGCTGCCACAAACTATTTACTTACTCTTAAATTTAAATGTCACTCGATTGTCTGGTTGTTTGATTCTTATCGCTCGACTAATGGCTAATTGTGACTGATCAATTGACCTTTGGAATGATAAGATAAGATGTTTATTGGGCTCCAGCATAGAAGCACTGATGTCAAGTCAAACAGTCAAACATAAGTCCAGCAATATCATAAGAATTAGCACGTAGCAATAAAAGTACACAGTGTACGGCGAACAGACTTGGTTAAGGCATCACAAGTATAAAACTCAGACAATGCGGAGTGACACCAGTGTTCAGCGCATGTGTGGGATAAAACAGCGGGGTGTAAACAACTGGAAGCAAATGGCCAGAAGTCTCTCAGGCATCGGTGAGTTCTTCTGGGGAGTCCAGTCATAGAACTAGTAATGGAGTTCATAGCAACTGCAATTGGGGAAAAATCTGAGTCTGGTCGCTAAATGGAAAAGCCATACAAGTGACCCGTGTAGGATTGTATGAGAGAGGACAAAAGGGGAGCCCCTCGGAATAATCGAATTATGGAGAAGGCTGAAGACAGTAGGGCCTTTTTTGCTCGGGCTATGTCGAGCGTATCGTCAAGAATATTTCTGGATACAACATGGCCAAGATGAGTGACAGAATCAGCATATGCAAGGCGGTGATTGAGAAAATAGAGAGGGAGTGGGCTTTCGCAGCGGGTTCTGGACTGAGGGTGATGGATGAGCTGGGTCTTTTCTATGTTTAGGGTTAAGCCAAGCGAGCCATCATTTTGTGCAAATCAGCGGAAGAGGATAGCAGAACAATATCATCAGCATATTGAATAGCTCCAGCGTAACTACCACCGTACCAAATTCCAAGGCCCATGTTTTGGAGATAAGTCGGTAGACCGTCAGTGTAGCAGTTAAACAAAGTGGGCGAGGCTACCCCACCTTGGCGAACACCGCAACGCGGATTGAAAAAGTTGGAAATTGATGCTCCGTACTTCACAGCAGTTTTGGAATCTTTGTACCAGCGTGCGATTAATGAAATTATTGCCTCAGGTAGGCCACGGTTTCTTAGCATTTCAAATAATTTCGGGTGAATCACTCGACGAAGGCAGCCGAGCAGTCGAGTAAGGCAGCATAAACTGCCAACCCGCCATTGTTATGATGCGAAACAACACGTTTGTAGAATTTAGTACAGTCCGCAGTGGATACATTCGGCTTTTAGGCTACAACGGCCAATGACAAATTTTGGAGGTCATTTGAAATGTAAGACCAAACAAAATTATGAGATAATTGGCAGGAATTTCACCTGCGACGAAATGACCAATTGGGTATATGGGTATATGTGTGTATGGTGTTTTTGTTTCTGACTGACCAACTGGCCTTTACTCGGCAACTGACCTCTATAGTAATATCTTTGTACAATAGCAGTATACCGTAGCCGGTGTAGTGCCAAGTTTCATACTAGGCAACAAAATTATCAAAGGGGGCCCTGATGATCATTTTTAACAAAATAACCGCCCCACTTCATTTTAAAATGCAAATTATGTAATTATAATGATTAAGTAATTCCATAACAATTGCATAAATTAGTACGCAATAATGGTTATACACGCATGGGCAACGCCTATAAATTTTCTCATGCGCAGCTGCGCAGTTATTTCGAAACAAGCAAGTTTACTGCAAAAGTAATCCTGTGAGTGAGAAGAGTGAACGTTTGACAACATTAGGCCTGTTGCGCAGTAAAAACTAATCGCAAGTCAAAGTAAATTGAAGAGTATATTATAGCAGAGTATGACAATCTGAATTAGAGTGAATTGTGTTAATTGCTTTTGTAATTGTGACCGTTCATAAAACCGGTAAATGTAACTAAACTCAAAATTTTTAAGACAGTCCAGTACCCAAACTCTTGAACTCCAGTCGTTAGGGTGGACTGCACCAAATCGAATAAACTAAGTCTGAGTAACTAATAAAGTCTGAGCTGGAGCTAATCTCCGGTTAAGGGGGTAGTGTCGCGAAAGCAGTCGATTTTGCGTAACTATAAAACATTTTCAGAAAAAGATACGACATCGTTCTTCATATATTTTGAAAATATATGTGGAGGCAAGTATTTTCGCCAAGTTTCATCAAAATTGATGCAGTATACTGTTTGCAGTGAGGTTGCAAAGTCGGAAAAATGACGTTTTAAAAACCTATTCACATTCGATTTTTCGTCACAATTATCAACTTATTTTTTAGTTTGTTTACATAGACTAAAAGGACATAATATATTGTAGTTTATGCACACAAAATTTAGTGCAAACTGCTAGAGTGGTTGCGGAGTAATACCTATTTGAACTGTGAAACTGTGCGTAAACAGTGAAGTACTCACAACAATAATGATAAATTGTGAAAAATTTAGACGCTTATTTTAAAATCAAAAGAAAAACGAACCTTCATTTTTCTTTTTCTTATTTGTGGCAAAAAACCGTGCGTCGACACGTTATGTGTGCTTCACAAGCTGGCCAATCTGATATCTGGCTGAATTTTTTGAATTTTCATGTCCTTATTGTGTGATGTCTGGCTTACAATCGGTGATTGGTTCAAGATATTGGTAGATATTGGTAGTCTACTGTCTGGCAGTACTTATTTAACACAGTATAGCATTGGACTAGTTTCTCAGTGAACGTACAAGTTCAAAGCAAAAAGATCTCTTTTTGCAACCTATGAGCAAAACTGCTTTCGCGACACTACCCCCTTAAATAGATCTTATGTTCTAAACTCAGACTTTTTGCTTTGATTTCGGGCCCGTTTGGGCAAAATTAGCAAGATTTTTCAACAGAAGGCACCATAGCAAGATTTTTCAACAGAAGGCACCATTATGTGTAGCTTGCTTGATTTAAACGGAAATTCAGTTATCGCATCAAAAATGAAAAACTAATAAAAATCAAGTTTATTTATTTGTAAAATTGTAGAATAACATAATAAAGTATTTGTAAAATCGAAAAAGTGGTGAATGTATGTATTTCAAAAGTCAACAAGTGCGCCTGCTAATTGCGAGTTTCTTAATTCTATTGCAGCGTCTATATTCTAAAGAAAATAAAACGCAACTATTAATTTTGGAAACAACATAGGCACTTGACAGGCGTAGAGGTTAACAGTAGTTATAAAATATATAAATATATAAAAGTAAAATCCAAAAAGCACATTCTTATTACTATTAAAGAGTAAGTAAGTAAAAACAACTACTAGAAAAACTGAAACCAATTAAAGTTAATAAAGCTGCCGAAACCCGGGATCAAACTAGGGACCTTTAGATCTTCAGTCTAACGCTCTTCCAAGTTCCAACTGAGCTATTTCGACTTCAAACTTATGCTACTAAGTTTGCATGACAACTGATGATCTGTAATTAGAAGCGTAAAGAAGCCGTTAAGTTGGATTTTTAAGTCGGATAAAGATTTCTATTGCCAATAATTAATTTGTACCAATTTTTTCAAATTCCTGTGGGAGAAAGTTTGGCGTCGCAATGTTTGCTTCTTTTAAGGTGGTAGTAACGTTTTCGACAGTTTTTATAACTTGCTATAACTTTTGACTGACTCAATAAAATTAGTAGCTGTCTTTTTCATGTTAAAGAACTTGACTAAAACTACACTCATGCACATTATTTAGCTTAAATCTGTAGCAAACTTGTCAACAGACACTGTTAAAGTAGTCGAATTTCGTAAATTTTTGAATTTTTCATGTTTTGCTTGTAAAATTGACTTTTTCATCCCAACTAATTTTATTCTTTGCATTAACATAGACAATAACAGGGTGAATTTTAATGCCAAGTTTGGTGCGGTTATATGATGCAAAAAAAAAGTTACGGACCTTACATACATAAGGTCGACACATATCATGTCTACCAATTTATCCCAAATTTTGAACAAAATCCTTTTAGTAGTTGTCAAGTCTTGTGGGCTTTTGTGTAATGTACAATAGTTCAAAAAGAAATGTTACATAAATGTGACGTAATCTCAAAAAGCAAAACGTGGAAGGATAAGTTTTGGCATCTAAATTGAAGGTTTTTGACATGACCGTCTGTCATTTTTTCTTTTTTCAATAAACGGCCGTTTTGACTAGCTACTACCTTGGCTTAGCTAAACATACAAATTTACAAAAAAATTGTCGTAACAGGCTAAAATATATTTTCTGTGAAAATTAAAAATGATTGTTTCAAGCTATTTTAGCAAGCATTTATCTCATAATAGTTTATAGTTTTCTAAACTAATAGGCGTACTATTATTATTGATTGAAATTCATCGTAAGTTGTCAAGTTTTACTACTGCAAAACTGTCGAAAACGTTACTACCACATTTAGTGTGCTGCATGTTCCAATATCAATAAGTTAATTGATATTAATACGAATCGTTTAGGTCAGGTGACAGGACTTTCGACTATTGATCAGAAGATTGACGGTTCGATTCCGCCACTGATGCGTTATTTTTTGAAAAATCAATCTCATTCACGCCATTGTAGGTTGGTAACTGTGTTCTACTGTCCTACCTGCCCATCAGTGTATATGTATAATGTAACACTGAGATTTCAACCTACACAAAGGACACGTAAAATGCAGTCCGGCCCTGCCAGTGTTAACACTGGCAATTCAACCAATCTCAGGTAAGAGTGTCTATGAACAGATTCTGGAAATCCTATACAAACCAAGTATAAAGTACCTGTTGCGCTGTGGAAAAGGAAAAAGGAAAAAGCTGCGCAACAAGAAAAACCTGTTTTTCTTATCTGCAGTTTACTTTCTAACATACTTGAGCAAAGTATTTTTGACTATCGCCACTCTTGCTTAATGGTTGACGCAATGGACTTCGTTTTATGCACAACAGTGCTAGTTTCTTGCGCAGTGTTTCTATGTACACTGGCAAATGATTACCAAGTCGATGTTTAAAATCACCGTCAGTTGTCTTTTACGCTGACTTATATTTGTCTGCATTCAAACCAGAGAAAAATTTGTTTCTTATTGGTTCACCACACGATAATTCTAAACATATTGTTGATTTACCTTTTACGAAAGAATCGGTTTGGTTTTATCGAAGAAGTCCAGTTTATGGCCAGTCATACGAAATTTTTTAGCGAGAGACGGCGCCTCATTCAGTTACTGAAGTTATTACGAATGGTAACACGTCTCCAATGGCTGTTATTTTGCTAAAAAATGATGATCAGAGTCAAGAATTGAACGTCGGCATCGCAAAGCTGCGTCTGAGTTATTATGATTCTAGAAGATCGCTCTAAGACTGTCCCTCATTTAAACATTACAACTGAACCTGAAACTTTAATTAAAGTTTATGTGCAGTTTAGCGTCACATATTGCAACTGCAGACGTTGTTGTTGTTGTAGTTGTTGTAGCGGTCCCACACGCCACGGATCAGAGAGAGACCCGCGCCAGCGCGACCACACCCCTCGGGTCACTGAAGAGTATACTGAGGTCGGGGGACGGCGTCCCCAACAGTCTTGTCCGCGTCACATCCAGTGCAGGACATGTCGTCAGCCAGTGCTCCAGGGTCTGAGGGGCCTCCCTGCAGCGCGGGCAGATCGGGTCCGAACCAGGAATTATAACCGACCGGTACGCGGCTAATTTCCTGCAATGGCCTGCCCAAAGCTGAGCAAGGAGGACCGCGTCTTTCCTTGACATGCCTTCAGCCTTCTTGTCGAAACCTGGCGCATATACTGTCTGGTGCGCAGGTTTAGCCGGTGGTGGGTCGATTAGGTGTCGTTTCACTGCCGCCACAATGCAGCCATAAGAGACTTCCCCGTCACCCTTCCCCGTCAACTAAAAGAAAAAGTTGTAGCTCTCGTACCGCGTGGCTAGGGTACGTATCGCGTCGCGGAGTACCAGTTCTACGGCGTCTGACTTTCTGCTGCGGCCAATTAGCTCCGGTTCACAGCCCCATAGCCTTAGGGGCCTCCAGGGGGGTGGGCCCAGGGTTTGAATCTGAGATCTAGTTTGGGTGGAGAGCTGGTCTACAGCTAGATACAGATTACGGCCCCGCTCGCGCAGCGAGCTGCGCCTTTTCGACCTGTGTGGGACCTGTTTCTCAATCAGAGCTTTGCGTGGATTGGATTCGGGCAGGCATCTTGACTTCTCGAAGGCTAGCGCGGTCAGCCTGTCCGAGTGCGTGCCATACGACATTACCCCTGCCTCCAGCCCCAGAGCCTCCACCGGTGTGCTAGCCAGCTGGCCAGTAATAATCCGAAGCGCGCGGTTCTGGGTACGCTCGAGCCTCTCCAACGCAGTCCTGGCCAGCCAGGGTTGCCACGCCCCCGGCCCCGTAGTCGGAGACACTCCGACACAAGGAAATGTATGTGGTTCTAGCGAGAGCCTTGTCCCAGCCCCAGCTGGCCGAGGTGACCGCCGCCAGGATCTTGGACCGGTCATTCATTCTCGCACAGACTTTATCCACATGGGCGCTGAACGAGAGTGTGCGGTCATAGGTGACCCCAAGAAAGACCGGGTTGCGGCTGAACTTGATGGGCTGACCTTCGACGGAGATGCTGGGTTCCCACCTGGCTTTGTGCGTGCTGGTGGAGAAGAAGCCAGACTCACACTTCGCTAGGTTAAGTGGTAACTTCACGCGCCGGCTCCAGTTGCAGATAGGGTTGATTCCTTGCTCGACCAGGTCGCTTGCTTGCTCCTTGTTGCTGTCCGACCGCCAGATCGCGATATCGTCCGCATACATGCTAACGCTCAGTGCCGCTGGTATAGCATCCCGAACCCTGATGATGTATAGACTGAAGAGTAGTGGCGAGAGCACAGCGCCCTGGGGCAGACCTTGCTGTAGCGCATGGAATCTGCTGAGTGCCCCGTTTAGGCGGACCTTGCCGGTTGCGTAGGAAGCCACGGCACCATGTTACGAACTTGGCTGGAACGCCGGTCTCGAGCATGTGGCCAATTAGCTCATCCTTTCAGACTTTGTCATAGGCCTTTGAGTAGTCGAGTAGCGCCAGGACTGTCCGCTTCGGGGGTTTTGCCTGAAACCCATCACTTATTTCCTGTGACAGGCGAATGACCTGGTCTTCGCAGCACCGCCGCCTCCGGAAGCCCGCTTGGTCATCACACAGCCAGCCACGTGACTCCGCCAGGTAGTAGAGCCTGTTACCCACCATTCGTTCCAGGGTTTTAGCGAGGCAGGAGGTCAGACTGACAGGCCGGTACGAGTCTAGCTTGCTGGCTGGCTTCCCACTTTTCTGGAGGGGTATTACAATCGCGTTCCTCCAAGCCTGGGGCCTCCAATCTGATTTATGGTCGTGGTTAGCTCTTCAGCCCTGAAGTCCACACCCTCGCCCTCGTCAGCAGCTGTTTCACCTGCCTGCGCCTGTCCCAGTCTGGCCTGCTCAGTGCGACCCTGTTGACCCGAGCGTAGTACGACGCGAACGCCTCAGCCTTTGCCAGTCTGCCCATGATTGATTTTCCGTTCACCACTATGGTCTCATTTGGGATGGATGTCGTGGGCGTGCCCTTCAGCGATTTGACCAGTTTCCAGGCTCTTTCGGGGTTTGACACAATCGTGTTCTCTTCGATGAACTCCCTCCACTTGGCCTGTTTGGCTTCGTTAACCAGCAATCTGACCTTCCGGCACTGGCTAACCCACTGTTCTCTGTAGCTGGCCAGGTCACGCCGGTACCGATTCCGTTCCTTGAGGGCCTGCCTGATCTCCGGGGTCATCCAGCTCCGACTCCGGCGGCTGCGGCTTTGCTTACCGACGTGTTCCACCGCAGCAGCTGATATTATATCCGACAGGGCACGCACTTCACTGGATAAAATGAACCCGTTGTGCCCAGCGCGCTGACTTCCCTTTCCACCTGCTCCGTGAACGCCGGCCAGTCCGCTTTGCTCCACCTCCAGGCAGTGCCCGCTGGGGCTGTGTCAGGGTTGAGAGTCGCAAGCCCGGATTCGATTGTTATGAGAATCGGCAAATGGTCCGACCCCAGGCACTCCGTTAGCTCCCATGAGCAGCGGCTGCTCAACTGGTCCCGAGCAAAGGCGACGTCGGGCGATCTGACCCCCCCCCGTGATCGGGCTGACCCTAGTAGCCTCTCCGCCGTTGAGGCACGTGTAGCCCTTATCAAGCATCCATTCTTCCACTAGCTCACCGCGGGTGTCCGTTGGCTGATCAGGGTCCCACATTGGCGAATGGCCGTTTAGGTCTCCCACAATTAGGTCCGCTCTCACCTGGCTCAGGTCCCAGGGCACGAAGTGGTCCTGTCTGTCCTCCCCGTCCCGGGTTCTGATAGGCGGGCAATAGCAGTTAACAATGGTGTAACTAGTCGAGCCCCCGCCCATTATGCACACAGCGGCGACTTCCAGGGGGAAGTCCTGAGAAGGTTCCATGGGCACTCTGGCGAACGGCACATCCTGCTTAATAAAGAATATCAGCCCCCCGCCTTTCCGTACAACCCCATCTGCCTTCAGTTTGCGGTCCTGCCTGACCGTGCTGTACCCCCTGATGATAGGGTCTCGGTGGTCCTGGTTCAGCTTGGTTTCCTGTATGACGGCCACATCAACCCGGTGCTCAGTCAGATGCGTCTCTAGCTCAGCCACATTACTGCGGATATCGTTGGCGTTCCATTGCAAAACCTTGATGGACTTTCTCGATTCGAACTCCGCCTTCCGTCTACAGTTATCGTTAGGCCGGGGGGGGGTGCCACCCGCTGGCTGCTGCGCGTGCCGCCCCACTGAGCACGCCCCGCAGCTCCATGCATTCCGGTCGATTAAGGCATCCAGCTCCCCCCGAGGGGTGTCAGCGCACGACTTATGAAAGCCTTCTCCACAGTCCCGGCATGTGAGCGGTCTGGCCGTGGGTCTTAGAGCTTTGCGGCATTTCTTGCACTTGGCGCGCGGAGAGCTCACCGGTAGCGGCGCTGGCCTAGCCAACACGGGCTTGCCGACCAGGCTCGGGCCCCTAACCGGAGAGTTGGCCTGTTGTGGGGAGTCATTACAAGTCCAGTATCCCAGGCCTTGCCTCGCCCTGCTCAGATTGCTGCACCGCTGTTGTTTGTGGCAGACATTCCCACAGGCGCACCTGAGGGGGGCTTGACCGCTCCTAACCGGAGCCAGGCACTTATAGCAGCGGGGCCGTCTCTCAGGGGGCGGGGATGGAGGAGGGGCGTTGGGCCCGACGGCCGGGTCCAGGTCATTGTCCGCGGGGGCTGGCTCAGGGGCTGCGCAGCGTGGGCAGCTCCAGTTGTCTAGCTCTTGGGCCGACAGCGCAATAATCTCGGCCACCGAGAGCTGGCTGCAACGTCTTTCGCACCATAGTAGACAGGAGGTGCCCTTTATAGACCACCCTCTAACGCAGGAATTGCACACAGCACACGGCCATCTGGTCCGCTGCGAGCCCGGAGGGCCTGGGTTGGTTTCTATATCTCCGGCCAGACTGATGATATACCAGGGGTCGTGGGCCGGACTACAACCCCTGGTCGTCGAAAAAACAGCGGGACCAAAATATCCCGCCGGGAGATCGGTGCCGTCGACAGCTTTATCTGATGGCAGCGACGGTGACAAGACTGTGAGGGACCCCGGCCCCCGACCTCCGACCCTCCCAGCCGAGAGGGGGTGACCGAAATGAGGGACGTCTTCGCCGTCCAGGATAGGACATTCCACACTTGCACCGCGATGAGGTGACGTCCGTGGAATGACTGCAGACGTTGAACGGGGGTTTTCAATTTTAAAACACACCAAGTGTAACTGCAGAAGTCGCCTTACAACACAACATCTTCGAAACATCATCTTTTTAAGAATTAACGGCCCTCTACTCTCTTTGTTTGATGCTGTATGGTATGCTAAAGCATGGGTGACCTGTATGGTATGCTAAAGCGGAATGCGAACTGACGACCCAACTCACATTAGGCAGAAACCTCGAAATGAACTTCCTAAAACCAATCTGTTTTGAGCTTTTATATGTTGAACTAGTATGCGCTTTGCATTAATCAGTGAATATGACGCTGGGCTAATTTGCTTAAAATTGAATATCAATTTTTGAAGTTTAAAAGCAACTCTTATAGAATTTAGGAGTAACTTCACTTCTTGCATCGAAAACGAACAACGACACAAGCACAGCACAAACTAACCAGCTGTACATAAGTAGAGCTTTGGACTAACATCTGGTCGCCAAATAAGGGCCCGGAAGGAATTTTTCCCACTTAGTAATTGTTTAAATTATTTTTAAAAAATATGGGATGACACACTGGTGGGGCCTCTCGATGGCATGCCGGTGTCCCACTTTACCCCTAACGGGGTAATTTCGAAGAAGAAATTCCGCTACCGCGTGCGTCGGACACCTCACCGGTACATCACATTTTATGTGGTGTGGTGTGCTACAACTGAACTTAGACTTGACCCGAAAACAATTATCCCAACAGCCCTTTTCAGGGCTACCACAGTCGATGTAATTAATTATTGAATTACGCTTGTAATGAAGTTACTTATTTACTTAACTTCAAATTAGGTATGTGCGATTCTTAAAACGTTAATTTGAAATAACTAAAACGGTTTTGTAGCCATTGGTCATTCAAATTGATGTGTCTGTGTGTGCGTATTCGCATCTGGCACCTCACGCAAGCTGCTGCCGGGGTGTAGTGGACATTTCCTGTGAGGTGGGGGATAGACCTCGCTACATCACGTCTTATGTGGTGTGCTATGTACCATTAAGATTGAAGACCTGACTACCGACTTTGACAGCCTAACAGCCCTTTTCAGGGCTACGACAAACGATTTACATAATGTGAAATTTCCTGACAATGGCATCAAAAACGTGAAATTTCCTGACAATGGCATCAAAAACTATCGCCTGAACCCAGCACAGCAACAAATGGACGGTTTCACTATGCTAGACACAATCGCAATCAAATCAGCCTTCTTTCGCGTTCTTCAATCTTATATTCACTTTACAAAAGATTGGGTACATAGTGTTTCAGCCCAGCTTGTAAGAATGGAAATTGTCGCTGACAATTAGTAACAATATGCTCGAGTACGTAACCAACTGTTGAAAATTTTACATTTCAACTATCTGAAACAAATGCTTGCCAAAGATTCCCCATGTTACGACCATAATATCGAATTCGACCTCTAACTGATATCACGAATCAAGCTTACGCTGCTGCTGCACGACCCCAGAAAATCTGTCAGGCTGTGGATGAAATTATGGTTGCTTATAAAGGAACTACTGCGCGAACAGGTATTCGTCAAACGTCAATATATGCCAATGAAGCTGATAAAGCGTGAGTTCAAATTGTGGGCTCGGTCAGGAGTTTCTGCTTGGCTAAATTGATGAATTCAGTCCTGATGGTCCTAAAACTGTCCCAGCAGCTGCAGGTCACACGATAAGTGCCGCCAATGCTGTAAATTCTACGGAACCTGCAGCAAACAAACTCTTACGCGAACATGGGATCGATAAAGCTTTGGTAGAGGTGGCTGGTTTGAGTAGGCAGGTTGTTCTGAACTTGGTTGCTAATCTGCCACCGGGCTCTGAAATTTTCTTCGACAACTATGTCACCTCGTTTGCCTTACTTCAGCGCATCAATTAGTTGCAACTAAAAGCTGTTTGCACAATGCGATCAAATTGAGCAGGACGTCATCTTCAGCGGGCAGCGAATAAATCGGAACAGTAACTGAAGAAAGAGGGAATGGTGGTTGGTCAGCGCCTAGCTCCGGCTCCGGGTGGTGCTCGAACCGCCATTTCTATACTACTCTCGCAGGCCGCAACGTTTTTGGCTCTGAATTGCCCGCAAATGTGTCTTGTAATGCACATCATCACATTGGAAAACGGACAAGTGTTCAGCATTTCGGGGCTGCCGCCCCCAAACACCCGCAACTATATAGTCAACTTGGAAACTTTCAAAAGGGCCTGAATTACCTTATAGCCTACGACATAATATATACATATTATTCTCAATACTAGCGGTTAGCAGTCAATCAAAGTTCGTGCTCGCGGATAAGGGGATAGCCTTACAAACCCTAGACAAAACATGGCTGATTCAGACGTTCAGACAGTCTGAGTAAGCTCGCTCTTAGACACCCGCACCCAAAAAATTAAGGGTCTAGGAGAGGAGAAAGCCAAAAAGCTGAGCAAACGTGAGTGAAAATGTCATTTTTTTACAAATTCGCAACATTTCGGATATTCACCTATCCGGTGGTGACTGGTGGGTTCACAAAATTCGGCCGGCAATATCACCCGAAAAAAGTACATCTGCAATACCCTAAATACCCTTAATACCCTTAATAAATCAAACCAACTAACCCCTGATTCAAGTAACTGATGCAGAGACTGAAATAGATCATCGAAAAATTCCACATTGATCAAGTGGGCGAATTTCGACAAGCCTTTCAGCGTGGCTGCCAGCAAACCAGAGGTGGCGCTGGCTTTTAGGACTCGAAAATAGGTGGCGAAAACGTAGCTGATCGTTTCCGTGTCCTGCAAACAAAATCTGGGATTCACAAAACGTGTTCAACTTTACACACTAGCTGGAATTAACACTAATACCAAAGTTTTCCTTGAAAGCTAGTTACACACTTAAATTTTGGCTAAAAAACACTTAAAGTGTTAGTATTGCAAGCCCAAATTTCAGTGCTGCACTAACTTTAAGATAAACTTTAGTGTTAATGTTAGGTTGTAAATTCCAGCCTCAGTCTGAACCATACATGTGACGGGGTCACAATTTTAGGGCGTGAGGAGCCTCTCCGGAACAATATATAGCGCCAACAAAAAACACAGAAAGGCTAGAACTCACAGCCTGCCCTAATACTAACACTAAAGAACTTTTCCTTAAAAACTAGTGAAACACTTATTAAATTTCGTCTCAAATACTCCAAATGTTAGTGTTTCAAGCAGGGGTGGACGCGGGTCGTGGGTACCCGCGGGTTGGGTTGGGTTGGGTCGGAAAATTTGAGCCGCCCGCGGGTACCCACTTCAGGTTGCGCGGGTCGAAAAATTTTTTTCCGACCCGCGAAACCTGAAAAATGATTACCATGTCGGAATCCCATTTCACACAAATGTGTATACTGCGTAATACTGACATTCGTTTAAAGTAGCAATGTAACCAATGTACAAATGTACACTGTGCGAATTGAAATTACACATGGGCATCAGCTAAAACAATAAATCATCAGCTAAGAACAATTAATCATCAGGTAGGCTATGTAGGTTATGGCTATAGAATGGTAGCAGGGGCGGATCTAGGGGGGTGGAGGGGCGGCGGTGCGGCCGTCCCCCCTCCCCGAAATTTTTCCCAAGTGAAATTGCACACAAGGGTCCCCTTTCGTTGTATCACCCGGCCGAAAAAAACTTCTGATACGTCTCCAATTGACCAAATTTGGCCTAGATATGAAAAAATTCTCCAATTTTTGCCTGCTGCCGCCCCCAGACCCCTGCAACGTTATGGCTTACTATTCCTTGTTTTAATATCTTTGATCAATGCATGTGTATGCATACACGCGTATACACATAATGCTGCATTTACTTGTGTGATACACTTACTGACTAATGTGACGTGACGTTCCCCCCGTAATTTTAATCCCCCCCCCCGAAATTTCATCCTGGATCCGCCACTTGTGGTGGGTCAAAGTGAATCGCGGTCAATTTTTATGGCGCGGATTGGGTCATGGGTGACCCACCGGTGTCAGGCCGCGGGTTGGGTTGGGTCGCGGGTCGAAAATTACCCGCGTCCACCCCTGGTTTCAAGCCCAAATTTGAGTGTTTCGCTACCTTTTAAGGAAAACTTTAGTGCTACTGTTAGGCTGTGAATTCTAGCCAATACGTGGAATTGTGTTTTGCCACATACTTCCTGACAACAAAACCTAAGACTACACAAGTGCACTCACACTGACAAATAGAATCAAAAAACTATGCAACCAACAGTCAAAAATTCGCCATACATTTTTCAACTTCACATTTCTGGCTTCATCTGCATCTATTTCTTTCAGCTCTCGCTCCAGTGTGGCCAGTAATTTCTCGTGCTGAAATAAAATGTTCAAGGTTCACTGACAAAAGCTATAATCGACAATGACAGAAAAATGTCCAACAGCAACATGGGCGGTCCCTACTAAGGAATATTTCATCTGATAAATTTCGGGGGTTCTCAGGGGTCAAATTTTCGAAATTAAAATTTTCATTTTTCTAGGGGTAATTTTGCCCCCTGAACACGAATCCGGGGTCCATTTTTGTCTAGAACCCTCGTGGACCCCGCCAAGCCCCCCTCCCTAGGGTACCATGCCCCAGGGGGCCAAAGGGGTCAAACTTTTCGAAATTGAGATCTTGATGTTTGCAGGGGTAATTTGAGCTCCTGAACACGAACAGAGGGTCCTCTACCTAAATAGAGGGTCCTTTGCTTAGAATAGAGGGTCTTCTACCCACTGTCGGCAACCCGTTGTAGCCACCCGACTGGTTATATTTGCTGTTAGGCGGTTCGTTTGAGTTCAATTTAGCGCGATCATATTACAAAATTGTTTTGCTTTGTAAATTCCATATGGTTGCAGCAGCATCTTTTTCCATCAAGTTACCTTAGTTGTACTACCGAAAATTTATTTGAACGGTCACACTGGGTCTGGGATGTGAGGGAGGGGGGTTGGGCGAAATCTGAACTGTGAATCTCCTTAATCCTTCCTATCAGACCACAACTGGACTCGTCACGTCCCTGTTCCGGTGATTTTAAAGTTCGGCAACTTCAAAAACTCAGGACTTACCCCCTTTTCTGTTCAACGGACATCCTATCTATCATCTTTCACCCCACATTTGACAATGGTAAGATTACTACTGTAAGCTCCATGGCAGATGTCTCGGGAAACGGAATTTCCGGGGAATAGAGTGTTCGGGTCTGTCTCTGAAATACGAACTGGACTTTGTTGCTAACCCTTTTTCTTTACACTGTTTATATTTTAATGCGAACGGTATTCTTAGCAAACGCCTTGAACTGAATTTTAATCTTGAGGCGAACTACTGGGATATTATTTTGATTTCAGAGACAAAATTGGGTGCAGACTTTTCTGATGTCTCTTTTTGCTGGCATACAAATTATACGGTATTTAGGAAAGATCGTAATCAGTTTGGTGGGGGTGTCTGTGTTTTGGTCAAAAACCATCTTTGCTTTGTCCTTCCCGATGTTAACTCTTTTCTTAGATCAGAGATGCTGGTCTTAGATATTCTTCTTAGGGAAACTCGTGTTAGAGTATGTGTTTTTTATAGACCTCCATCGGCCGCTGATGCACTTCAGCTAATTTTGTTGGATCTGCAACTTGTTACTGCATTGGGTGTTACTGTCTTATGCTGTGGTGACTTGAACCTTGCCGATGTTAATTGGGACAGATTCTCGTCACATTCTAGTGCTGTGTATGAATTTTTAGATGGGCTCTCTGCTCTAGCATTCGAGCAGTTGGTATCTTCCCCTACTCGTTTTCGTCCACCCCATATATTGGACGTTGTATTAACGAATCATGACTTTTCTGTTTTGAAATGTGACGTTGGCCAGCCCATGGGCAGTTCTGATCATGCAACGGTTATCTGTGAATGGGATGTTGGTGCTACTAAGCCCAAAACGACTTATTTTCGCAATTTTTTTGTAATGGACAAGATAGCTATTAGTCGATATTTAGCTAATGTTGATTGGGTTAGAGTCTTTTGGTCATCTTATGATTGTAATAGGTCTGTTTGTATAGTAGATGATTTTTGGAATGCTTTTAAACATGTGTTGCAAACTGCTATTGAATCTTATGTTCCTTTAGTCCGCTCTGAGCCTCATAAGTTATGCTGGGGTAATCAACTCCTACAGCTTGATCGCCTACGTAACTCTGCCTTTAAATCATGGACTCGAGACATGGATTTTTTTCAATGTTTGAGATACGAACGTCTTACTCAATCTTTTAATGAGGCGTTACGGTCCTTTCATTGTAAGCATGAGTTAAAACTAGCTAAATCTAAGAATTCCAGAGCTTTCTTTCGCTACTTTAACCAAAAAGTTAAGCAGCAGTCTTCCATTTCTCCCCTTCTTGACCCTCAAGGAAATTATGTTATTGATGATAAAGTAAAATGCGAGCTGTTGAATCGGCATTTTTCTTCCGTTTATACTATGGATAATGACTTAAACGTTAATTTTGTACCTAATAATGTTATTCCTGAATGTGATACATTGTCTTTTGATGTTCTAGATGTTTTTGATATTTTATCGAAACTGAAACCGTCTATGGTAAGAGGTCCTGACGAGTTCCCTTACATTTTTTACAAAACTTTTGCTGCTGAGTTAGCCTTTTCAGTATTTTTCATTACTGATTTTGCTTATCGCTTGGGTCGTTCTCCAGCGGACTGGAAAGATTCTAACGTTGTACCTATTTTTAAAAATAAAGGCTCTAGGTTTCAAGTTGATAATTATAGAGATATATCTTTGTGTTGTGGCGCTGCAAGACCTTTGGATGTTCTTTTAAATCGTAAACTGCTGGAGCATTGCTTGAACAATGACATATTTTCTGCTGCTCAACACGGTTTTCTGCCCGGCCGTTCTACTATTACTAACATCATATCAACGACTACTAAATGGATTTGTAAATGTGATGATCGTGACTGTGTTGATGTTGTGTTTGTTGACTTGAAGAAGGCCTTTAACTCGGTCTCTCACCCTAAGTTACGTATGAAGTTATCTAAGCTTGGGGTTAAGGGAAAGTTTCTGGAAATTCTTATGTCTTTTCTTTCTGATCGTCGTCAGAGGGTAACGTTGGGTGACCAGGTCTCAGGTTGGAGCATGGTTACTAGTGGGGTTCCCCAAGGATCGGTTTCAGGGCCTACTTTATTCTTGATGTACATTAATGATGCGCTGTTGATGTTCGACGCAAATTGCTGTAGTTGGTACGCAGATGATTCTAAATTTGTTTTCTGGGGTCCGCATCGTTATGCTCAATGTCAAAAAACTCTAGACATGTTTTCTTCGTGGGCTACAAATTGGCAGATGTCGGTATCTGCTCCTAAAAGTGGTATGATGCGACTGGGGCGTGGGAATGATAGTGATAGCTGTGTTATTGAGGGGACTCCATTGCCTATTGTTAGCGGTTTCAAAGACTTAGGGATTTATATGACTTCTAACCTGAAATTCTCGGAACATATTGCTGTTATTGTTAAAAAAGCAAACAATGTTTTGAGTCTTTTACTGTCCAATGTTGTAACTGATGATACCGATGTGAGAATGCGCCTATATAATGCTTATGTCTTGCCCATCTTGGAATATGCATCTGAAGTATGGTGTCCACATTTGTTTCGCGATATTATAGCTATTGAAAAGGTACAGAAACGGTTTACCCGCTCCTGCTTAGGTCTTCAAGATGAAACCTATGTAGAGCGGTGTAAACGATTAAACATTGACTAACTTGAATTGAGGCGTCTACTACGCGATTTGACTTTTGTATATCGTGTAACTCATGGGTTGACTGTTCTCAATCCTGACGATATTTTTGTTTGAAGCCCTGTACCCGGGGCCATTGTTTTAAATTGGCGAACCCACGATTTAATCTTGACATCAAAAAGTTCTGGATTTCAAATAGAGTAGTTGAACCGTGGAATTCTCTACCGGACTGGTTAGTTTGTGCGAAATCTGTTCATGAATTTAAAGATAGGCTGGATAGTTTCAAACCCAATCTAGTTCGCTTTCTGAAAGTGTTCAAGTTCTAATCTTTTAGTTTGCTGTTCTTGTTATTATTATTATGTTTTTATTCCCCTTCCATTCGGTTATGCTGTGACTTTACCCTTTGTTTTTTTTCTTTCTTTGGTGTCTGTTTCCTTATTTCTAAGGATTCGTTTTTTGCTGTTAATGCTTTTGTTTATGTTCTTGAGAGCTGTTTTTGTTTATTTACGTTATTTTTTGTCTGTTATGCTTGGAACTGTATGGTCCTTTTGCTTCTTGAAGTAAAATTTTAGTTTAGTTTAGAAAGAGTCGGATTGTGAGAACTATAAAGCCCGGTTCATACTCGTCCTTGTCCTTGTCCCTGTCGTTTTGTCCTTAAGCGATTTCAAGAAAACTACTTAACCAATAGAGTTGATATTTCCCTTAAGGCAAGTCTGGCTCACATCCAGATCGTACGCAAAAAATTAGCCCAAATGCTTTGGTGAATTCGTCACTGCAGTTGATCGAAATTTGTCCTTGTCCCTGTCGTTCTGTCCTTGAGGACAAGTATGAACCGGGCTTTAAAAGGACTAAAATGATTTTACATAACGCTTCAGTCGAGTCCGTTTACTCAACCTAAATCAGCGATAAAAAGTATAAGTCCATTTAGTCCTCAAGCTGGGGCAGAATTTTAAACAAATTCAGCACGAGGTTTAGGAATTCAAAATGTTTAGTCGGACTAAATTCACTCCTTTTTCCATAGCTTCGCAGAAAGGGGATCTAACATTAATTTTCATTCATAAAGTGGCTGAAATTCCTCAATTCATCAAAAAATGATTCTTCAATTATTAAATTTCGATTCGGCCAGAACTGAACTCGAGCGAGTTCAAGAAATGTCACAGTAGATAAGAAATTAGAGTCAACTTTAATTAAAAATATTAAGTTATTCACTGTATTAAATTGCTGTGAAGTTCATGTGATATATTTCAGGAAAACATGTGTTGTGTGGTATTATTTACTTTCCTTTTTCATCTTTTAATACTTTGAACACTTTCTATACGGTTCCGTTTCAGTACACAACGTAATTTCACAAACTCAAAAAGCTAAGCTCGTCACGATCAAAAAATGACAAAAACTTGATGGCAGGCGGCCACGATTGAAAAAACTCGTCTATTTTATGATATATTTATATACCTATATTTCTACGTTTTTGACAATGTAATAATATTATATGTTATGTATTAATTATTTTCCACGGTTGCACAGAATATATCATCCATTATAAAATTTTTTATTTCATACATGCTTTTTTCAGATATATAGATCCCCCTTTTCCAACTTCATACCATATTTACAAAAATATTGTACAAATTAATTATTGTCTGCAGCCTAATGTTATTTTTAAAAAGAAAACAAGATATCGAATTACACATTTTCTCTCTAAGTCTACATTAATATTTACTTTCAGCTAAAACCTTTTAGCTTAATCATGTACGAGTCATTTACACAAACTGATAAAGGTTATAAAGGTGTTAAATAAACAGAGCAGACGGGGTAGTTTTGGTCCTTATAGAGAAGGAGCTATTATTTTGAAACCAACTCTGTGCAATGAAAGTGCCATCTGCATGTATATAGGTCAGCGTACTTATAGGTATGATTAACTATTAGCTTCTTCTTCTGCGAAGAAACTATTTGGCAATTTTGCAGTTAATAATGGTCAAAATCGCATTATCGATGTAGTAAAATATGGGTTTATTGAAGTTTCATGACTTTAGATACATTAAAAACTCGTGCTTTTCCAGACAATTTACATGTGCTAGTCACATGACAGTCTAGACTCAGTCATTTCCGTCTTTTAGAACAGTTCTGAACATCAAATGTTTTGTAGAAAAATGCTAAAAGTGTAGTTCCGAATGTAACATTTTAATTGAATTTGCTCAGCCTTAAGAAATATCACCATCGTTAGATATTTCCAGCCTAGTATGACAGGAAATCCGAGTGGTCTAAGGCGCTGTTCAAGATTGGAACCATTCGTTTATTGGTTTGATTCCAATCCAGATTTTTTGATTTGAGTTTTCAATCCAGATTTTTTCCAAATGAGTTCTTGGTTCAAGTTTTTTGAGTGCTGTTGAGGATCGACTTTATCGAGTCAGACACGCCTTAATTAGACGTGATATTCTTTTGATGCAAATTTAGTCACAACAGAATCAAATAATACTGTACTGCACACTGCTGTCAAGAAAGGGATGGGTGATTCTTACTGAAAGAAAGACAGCATCAGCATCAGAATAACCAATGGGGATTCGAACCGCCATCTCTGCCTCTGCACACCACCGTTCTACCATCTGAACTACTGGGTCGATGCTGAGTTATCATTTAATATCCCTTACCACTCCAAGGGGTCTATCTTACTTCACACTGCTATGTTGTCGTCCCTAACTAAATGGGTAGAGTTAGCACCAATATTATATGGTTTAAAAATGAGAAGTTAGAGCTACGATGACCAAACAAAAAATTGTCAATCCACTCAAAAAACTCAAAAAATGAATCAAAGCCCCTTTAATAAGTTAATAAGTTGCTATCAACATCATCTACTACATTCCTTGCTTTTCAAGCAATTCTACTTAAAATCTGCAATATTTCAGAAGCGACTAATCTCACATAATTGTCCAGAATCGCAACATGAATCAATCGATTGATCATCTCCTACTGCATAACTATACCCTTACTCGGGCCGATAATTTTGCCGTAACTGTCACTGGTATTGCCTTTTTCATTCTCTCCCTACTACTCGTTCTACTAAATCTAATCATTATCATCACTATTGCTTGTACAAAAACACTCCGCCAAAATACTACCTTTTATTTGGTCGCCCTACTAGCCTGCGTGGATACTGTAACTGTGTTTCTCAACGGAGTTATCGGGGCTATATTTGTGCTCGTTATTGGACCCAATAACTCAAAAACACTCCACCAGATTCAATATTTCTCACAATTTTGCATTTTTTTCGGCTCCCATTTTTACACCGGCATGGGTTCTTCGAATATAGTGCAAGCAGCGATTGCCATTTCGCGATTTCTGGCTGTTTTTCGGCCGGTTTTGTACAAGGACTACTTCAGTCGCAAATTTTGCGTCGGCATTATTCTAGTCATCTTGCTGTTTACATGGTGTGCCCTAGTACTTCCCACCCTTCTATACTATCGCACAAACTTTGTTCTGTTGCCCACCTATGGTCTTTGTCTTCTGAATGTCACACAATCCCTTCTAAAGGGCTACTACGACTCAGTTTGCGTGTTTCTGCCCATGCTAACAGTGCTAGTCTGCTATATGGCGATTTTTCTCAAACTCCGCTGCCAGCCGGTTTCATCACAACGCGGCGAAATGGAAAAGGCAGCCCACGGATCGCTAATGATGTTTCTGTGCTTCATCGTGCTACTGTGCTGTACAGCACCGGCCCCCATTTATTTCGGCAACCAGGGGGGGCCGGTAACCTTTGCGAGGAACAAAATCACCCCCTACTGGATCATTTTTGCCGTCGTCGCCGGCTATGGCACCAATTTCATCTTTTACGTCTCGTTTAATCAAGCCTTTCGTGATGCGGTGCTACAGCTGTGTCGGCAAACTTGCGGCCGAAAGAGAAACACAAGCAGAATTTCGCCAAGAGTGGACGCCAGTGGCAGCAAAAACAAGACAACAGCCTGTTGACTAGACTCCAGGGATTAACCAGTGGATTTAGCCGATTAAGCCATAGGATTATACTATACTTTATCTGATTGACAACACTACTATATGTCATACAAGTACACGGGTTCTCAGTCTCGGAGGGCTAGTCTCGGAATTTTCGAAATTGTAGGAGGGTTTGACCCGATCACGTCTTGCGGGCTTGAACTGAAAAAAACGCAAAAATTTCCAATTTTTGTGTAAAAATGGTTAATTTTTATAAAAGTAGCATATTTTTAGCGAATTTCTCGCTTTTTGCTCATTTTTTAAGTATTTTACAGCGACCCAGGGCAATTTTCAGTAATTCGGGTACCTTTTTTCAGCCACAAGACGAAGGATTTGTCCCAATTGGTCAAATCTGAGAGTCGACTTGTCCCGGTACCTCAAATCTGGGGGGGCTTGCCCCCCACCCCCAGACTCCCCCCTTCCCCCGGTGTACATCTGTGGGCATGACTTCATTCATATCATGATGCCACTTTGTCCACTTCAAGATAATGCAAGTACGCGACAAACTGCCGACAAATTTCAGCGTGTTTTGTCAGTCATGTGCTGCGTTATTAATAAAGTAAAATCTTAATATAATCCACTAAATCTTAATATAATCCACTAAATCCAAGTTTAAACAATACCAGAAAGTACGGGTTGTCATTAAATACAGCCTATTTGGATCGTCTAAGCGTCAGAAACCTGAGTTGCGTCTAGACGCAACAACCATTACAAGACGCAATAAGTAGTGATAATTGGCAACAAGAGTGAAAATAGTACAAAAGTATCAGGAGTACCTCCTACCTTTCGTTGTTTTTTGGACATAAATTTCAGCTTGTTTTTTCGCTCAGTCAGCACCTGCTTCTGACTTTTGCCCTGTTCATTTATAGACTCAATTTGACGAATATTCAGGGCCAAAAAAGGCCTCAAAATCAGCGGCGACAGCGAGCTAAGCTTGGGCACATTGCTTTTCACGTAATTGGCAATAATTTTTACAACTTTAGCCGACACTTCGTGTGTGCGATCGGCCTTGAACAGCTGCTCAAATGTATCCGCGCAAATCTCAGCAATCTAAAAGAACAGCACAAAATACTCTTCAAAAAATTAAGACAATTAGACAATTTTTCAAAAAATTCAAAGAAAATTTTTAGCAAAAATTTCAAGTTTGACTGTGGAAGTTTTGAAAAAAACCGGTAAGCTTTGGGGATCTGAATCTGAAAACAGAGATTTAGGCCTTGTCTGAGTGTACAAAACTGCTCAAATTTGTCACAGACATGTCGGGAAGTAAACATAAAAAATATAATCAATCAATCTAACATATTTGGCATTTTATGAGCCTTTGTTGCTTGCTATATTATACTTCTTCGTTCTGCCCTTTTCCCCGATCTACGTAGCGTTTACACCCGTTTAAACTCTAAACACTGTCAGAGAATCAGGTCTGTCTCCCCATTAATTCTACATCATAATTCTGCCTATTTGGGGAGACTAAGCGGTAGGTTAATGTTGCAACCTCATATCGGATTAGACAAATTAGTGTCCCCACATTTTCACGGTTCCCCTCCCCCACAACAGTTGTAATTTCAGCAATATCACCCTTGCCTACGCCTCCCAAAAAAGCCCCGTCCCCCACCCGGCAAGTATAATTCAGTTGTTCTAACCCTTTGATTATGTCCTCCAAGCAAAGGCACCAAAGCGGCAATGATTTCCCCGTGATAATTGAAATGAGAGTGCTCCGTTAAAAGTCGCCCGAGTGATCGGACGCTTATCTCCGGCAGGGCGGTGTCAGGCTGTGCTGCTGACTTGCCACTGTGTCGGCGCTTGGCGGTTTTTTTGGTCAGTTCTGAAAAACAGTCAATTAGCCAGACTAGAATTCCAAAATTAGAATTAGCGGATAACTCAATTCATTATTACTGAATTAGTAGTAACCATTCGTGGGCCCGTCGTGAGCTACCTAAGCTATATATCTCCCAAATATTCTTGGGGGGGAAGTTCCTGTCTGGGGGGGGGCAGCTTGCCATCTGCAGGGACGGGGGGTAAAACACCTTCCACGCCCATGTTCTGGCAGTAACACAGTTCCGTTGCTGGTTTACAAAAATATTTAAAAAACCATTTACTACAAAAATAAACGAACAAAAATCAACCAAAATGCTAACTCCGAATTCTAGCTTAGTAAACTGTCTCTGAACTCACTTCAGACTGAATGAGCTCGTGACGCCAGGATTTTATTGGTCTGAAAAGTTTAGGTCATCTGGCCTCGCCCTGGGTTTTTTTTCACAAAAACGTTCGCAATTGCGAAAAAAATTGAGGATTGCGAAAAATTTCAAACCTTTTCGCAAAGTTGCGAAAAAATTTTGACGCAGTGCGGGTGAACTCGTAAGGTCTATGTGCTGATTTTTGTGGTTTAGTCGGAAAAAGTTTCCGATACGTCCCCAATTGACCAAATTTGGCCAAAAATTGAAAATTTCTCCGAATTTTCTGATCCCTTAGGCCGGGACTCGTGCAACTTTGTGACTTGATGTTTCTAGTGACTGTAAATTTCTTCCATGTATCATCACCCCGACTGCATATAACACTAATAGACAGTATATGGGTCGGAGGTGACAATTAAGAAACATTAAACATGTAAGCATTTTCAGGCCTAACTTGGTCATTGGCCGGGTCTTCTGAAATTTCTTTACGGCTGAGCATCGATTGTGAAAATAGTGAAAAATTACGCAAAATTCTCTGGAAGGCTCCATAAATTTAAATAAAAATGTCAAAATCGTTGCTTTTTATCCAAAAGGGGTAAAAATTGCGTCAGTCTTGATCTGTATAGGCGGAATAATGTTTTATTAACATTTAAATGTTAAGTCTACTGCATTAAGTAACAAAAGTAAGTCTGCGAAAAAAAATTTGATTTTGCGAAAAAAAATTTCAAGCTTTTCGCAAAATTGCGAAAATTTGCCAGCGAAAAAAAACCCAGCTCGCGGCCAAAATGTTTTTAGGCCAATTGACAAAAAAGCTTAGGCCAACTCATTTTTGTTTCGTTCATGTGACGCTCATTGTCAGCTATGCCTCATGGCAAGAGCAAGAGTACATAATAGGAACTATTATCCTTAAGGAATCCTATTATGTACTCTTGCTCGTACTCGTCTACAAGTGGTTTAAAAGTAGTTAGTTCGTTGGTGTTTCTTTCAAAAACAAAACTTGAAAACTTAGTCTGAGAATTTACAGCCGGTCAGGGTAGCTTTTTTGAAAAGGCCCAAGCTGTTGTAGCTCTATTCCGAACCTGAGGGTAGCTAAGCCTGGCTTACAAGAAAGAACCCTGGCCAATTTTTCGACCAAACGAAAGTTCTCCATTAACAATAAAACGCCAATTATGTCAAGTGTATTATAATCTCAAAGTTAATTGAAGTTGACCTTTAGATTTGACCCCGACCTACACAATATGATAGATTTAAAATATTTACTTGATGACTCCGCCAAAATTATATCAAGGAATTTTCGGTAATATCGCAACAGTGCTTCTTCAAATTCCCATAACTGTTTCGTCTCTTTTTTTACCTAAAATAAAGTTATCGACGCAATTTAGCAAAACACCAAGCAATTTTGGTCTTCAAAAACACTTTGTAGTAACCAGTTTTGTTGAGGCCAGATCTTGAATATTTCACTAATTATTAAAAAAATTTCAGCGATACTGCTATATTAAAGTTGAACGAAAACAGCGATGGTGGTATAATTTTTTATTTTTTATAATAAGAAAACGACTATACAAAAAAACAGGGCAAAAATGTAACTGTTAGTGTGCAATCATACTCAGTCATTCCCGTAGTCTACATAAAAAATAAAAATCTATGAAAAAAAACTCCATCAAAAGTAATTCATTAATCATTAATGGGTAGCGACTTATTAAGGTGGTAGCAACGTTTTCGACAGTTTTGCAGGAGTAACATTTGACAACTTACGATTAATTTTAAGACACGTTCTCACTCAGAATCGAGCTTTTTTGAGACAGCTTTCGCAGTCGAAAAAATCGACTTTCTCCGATCTTGCTCAAATTTTGTCCAAACATTGTATCACATAACTTATTAAGCTATGCAAAGTTTTAGCTCCCGAAATTGATCCTGGCGGGAAATACGACCTTTCAAAAATTGACATTTCGAGTGAAAAATCGATGTCTGAGTTAACTTTTGTAATTCTTTATAAAACTTTATCCAAGCAAGTTTGGATGATAAAAAGATTGTCATAGGTGTAAAATAAGTTGAATAATTCAAATCTGAAGTTATTTTTGCTGTAGACTGCAAAAAATGCAAAGATTTTGGCCATTATTTCAAAAAATGCCATTTTCGCTAAAACACATTTTGCCCCCAAACTATACCCGGAACCCCCACGTCCGTAAATGTTAAAACGGAATCTAAGACGTCTTTATAAGCTCTAAAACATATCAAAAAATTAGCAAAATCGAATAATCCTCCGGGGGTCAAAAATGCCAAAAACTGAAATTTTGCATGTACTGGCTGGTGACTACCTCTGACTTAAAAGTTCTGTCTGGACAGTAATAAGCTGGTTTTATGCGCCTAATTGCCAATGTATGTGCGTACCATAGACCCAGGTATAATACCATATGGTTAGTTTCATTAGTAAATGTATGTATCTGATACAGTAATTAAATTAAGTTTTGTCAGCTAACTTAGCTCGTGCAATAAAAACACAAAAAGCTCATTATTTTGGTCAATATTTCTGTTTGTATCATTTGTACCGATAAAGTTATTACAAATAAGTAAATGTCTTTATGCCCTTAAATTATACCTAAAAATTAGCTATATCGAGAAATCCTTTGTGTGTCAAAAATGGCAGCAACAATTACTCATGCGTTTTTGCGTTTCTGATTAATGACAACAAGTCCAAGCAAAAATCAAATCATGAATATACTTTTTTAGTCCAATTATTATATAATTAAATAAACCATATTTTTTAATAATATTAATATTATTTTCACTTTACATGGTAGCATATGATGCTTGAAAATTATCACTGTGACACTAGTTTTCACAATAAACACCTTGATTTGGTTTCCAAGTGTCTGCAGCAACTAATATTTATGAGTCCAATTGTGTTTCACAAGGGTTCGAAACTTTATATATGCGTGTGCTACTCCAATAGATACCCTGTGACTGTTGTGAGGGCATATAAGCGCTTGCTTTCCTTGTTTACCAATGGAACCTATTACTGAGTCTGAAATCTTGTTCATGACTTTTTGTTTAAAAAACTGAATTTTGGTTGCTTTACGTTTATCATCTTATTTTGTTTTTATATTTGAATTCACTCAATAAAAAAAAAAGGAAAATGTATTTTCCCCAAATTTTTTTTGTTATGATGAATGAATTATTTACCAAAAAAAAAAAAAAAAAAATAACCAGCAAAAAAAAAAAAAAAAGACAAAATACTATAAAAAGAAACAAAATAAAAAATTTTTTAGTGTAAACGGGGTACAGTACACGCACGCGTTAAAAAAAAGAAATACTTTAATTCAAAACCAAGACCAAAGATTGGGTTCTTTAGACCTCACAAAAGAAGCAAAACACCCCACGCAACAATCTTTCCCCCCCGCGAACCCCCTTCGTCGGAAATTTTAATTAAAAAAAGATCGGGAAAAGGGGAAAACCCGGGAGGGTAGTTTGGGTGGAGTGCATCACCACGAACAACAAGAGGTTTTTTTTTGTGCAAAACCCTGTGCAAATGCACACTTTTTTAAAATTTTGCACACAAAAATTAAAATTTTGCACAATAATGAACAGTGCCCGATGGGCCTGGGATATGCTCAAAATGCACTGTTTCTAATGCCAAATCGAAAAAAATTCTGCGGGCTCCCGCCCCCAGACCCCTGCATCTACTGGCATAACTGGCGGCATCATCAACGGCGGCAGATTTTTATACTGCTTCTTGGCAAAAGGCACAATGATTTGCGTAATTGCTGTTCAAATTGCTAGAGTTTTATTTTTCTAAAAATCGTGTTACACATTGTCAAAAACCATAAGTCTCTAGCTCCCCAGACCTCCACAAACTACGGCATCTACGTTTCTAAACTAAATTGTCTCACGAAGTGGGGGGAATTGCCTTGCTCCACCCATTCTGAAAATTTCCTAGATCTGCCACTGATATGATTTTATGTATGTATATATTATATAACATAACAAGGGCATACATACCAAGGGGGGGATGGTGAAAATTTCCGCCCCAGAAATTTTTTCCAGTAAAATTTTACACAAGGGACCCCCTGGCGGCCCCCCCCCCCCCCATTGAATTTCATGGTCCGGCCAAAAAATTTCCGTTTCGTTTTTTATTAACCAAATTTTGCCCGAAAAATAAAAAATTTCTACATTTTCAGGGGAATGCCGCCCCAGATCCCAGCAATGACCCAGAAAAATTCGTAAACAGTTGCTGATGAAATGTTTTTCAATAAAAAATTTATTTCAAAATTCGATACATAAAAGCTCTGGCTTCTTGGGACTGCCCCCCTAGGCCCCGCAATCACCCAGATTCGCCAACAAAGTGTTGCTTAAAGTTGCTTTTTTAATGAAAATTTTATTTTAAAATTCCACAAAAGCTGTGGCTTTTGGGGGCTGCCGCCTCCAGACCCCCGCCAATTATGGCACACACATTTTTGCAAGATTAATTTAAGGAAGGTGGGTCGGCTTCCCTGACGCTCAAAAAAATTTCTTGGATCTGCATCTGACAGCCATTGTGTTAATGCCAGTAATTTCCAATATTTAGAATTTCAGCACACCAACATAAACATAGCAGCAACCAGCAAGGGCGTATATAGACCCAGGGTGGACGGATGGTGGGAATACTTTTCTCTTTTTGGTTTTTATGGCTCCGCCGCTAAATTTTCTTATACTACCTACCAATTTTTGGCATAAAAATCAAAATTTTTTCTTTTTTGTGCCGCCCCAGACCCAGACCCCTTCTACTCTTTTTTTTTTTATTCTTCATTATCCGAAGCCGCAAAAAATTTTCTGATATATACGTCACTAATTGACCAAATTTGGCATAGAAAATCAAAAATTTTTCCATTTTTTTAGATAAGGGCATGTTTTTTTACGATTATATCTATATATATTTATATTTTCTCAAAGCTTCTTTTTCTCTTTGACCCAACTTCTTTTTACCTCTAGAGTACTACGTATAGTGCTACCTAGAACAAACTTGAATGACTTAGATTTGTAATGTGAAAAGCAATTTAGCAATTACCACTCATAAAACGCCTACACACGCAAGATACTAAAACAAAAAGTGCAGTCTGACGCAGCCCCCCAAAAATCCCTGACGATTTTTCTAATTTTCAGACCTAATTTGATCAACTGGAGACGCGTCACGAGAATTTTTTCCGACAGAAAAATTAAAACACAAGAATAAGTAAGTCACGTCACATCAAAAAAAAAACAACACAGACAGTGTATACAACACAAGTAAATGTAGCATAATATACTCGTGTAGACATGCAAATGCAGAATAATGTACTCGTGTATACATGCATAGGCTTTGATGAAAGATATGTAATAGCAAGGCTTAGTAAGCCACAGAGTCGCAGGGGTCTGGGTCTGGGGGCGGCAGCCCCCACAAAAAATGGGAAAAATTTTGATTTTTATGCCAAATTTGGTCAATTAGTGACGTATATATCAGAAAATTTTTGCGGCCGGACCATAAAAACCAAAAAGAGAAGATTCCCACCATCCGTCCACCCTGGGTATATACACCCTTGCTGGTTGCTGCTATGTTTATGTTGGTGTGCTGAAATTCTAAATATTGGAAATTACTGGCATTAACACAATGGCTGTCAGATGCAGATCCAAGAAATTTTTTGAGCTCAGGGAAGCCGACCCACCTTCCTTAAATTAATCTTGCAAAAATGTGTGTGCCATAATTGGCGGGGGTCCGGAGGCGGCAGCCCCCAAAAGCCACAGCTTTTGTGGAATTTTAAAATAAAATTTTCATTAAGCAACTTTAAGCAACACTTTGTTGGCGAATCTGGGTGATTGCGGGGCCTAGGGGCGGCAGTCCCAAGAAGCTAGAGCTTTTATGTATCGAATTTTGAAATAAATTTTTTATTGAAAAACATTTCATCAGCAACTGTTTACGAATTTTTCTGGGTCATTGCTGGGATCTGGGGCGGCATTCCCCTGAAAATGTAGAAATTTTTAATTTTTCGGGCAAAATTTGGTTAATAAAAAACGAAACGGAATTTTTTTGGCCTGGCCATGAAATTCAATGGGGGTCCCTTGTGTAAAATTTTACTGGAAAAATTTCTGGGGCGGAAATTTTCACCATCCCCCCTTGGTATGTATACCCTTGTTATGTTATATAATATATACATACATAAAATCATATCAGTGGCAGATCTAGGAAATTTTCAGAATGGGTGGAGCAAGGCAATTCCCCCCACTTCGTGAGACAATTTAGTTTAGAAACGTAGATACCGTAGTTTGTGGAGGTCTGGGGAGCTAGAGACTTATGGTTTTTGACAATGTGTAACACGATTTTTAGAAAAATAAAACTCTAGCAATTTGAACAGCAATTACGCAAATCATTGTGTCTTTTGCCAAGAAGCAGTATAAAAATCTGCCGCCGTTGATGATGCCGCCAGTTATGCCAGTAGATGCAGGGGTCTGGGGGCGGCAGCCCCCAGATTTTTTTTTCGATTTGGCATTAGAAACAGTGCATTTTGAGCATATCCCAGGCCCATCGGGCACTGTGCATTATTGTGCAAAATTTTAATTTTTGTGTGCAAAATTTTAAAAAAGTGTGCATTTGCACAAGGTTTTGCACAAAAAAAAACCCTTATAGATATATATATATATATATATATATATATATATATATATATATATATATATATATATATATATATATATATATATATATATATATATATATATATATATATATATATATATATGGGTTTATATTCGAATACAAGACGACAGGAGTGGGTTTGTATTCGAATAGAAGACGACAGGAGTCCATCTATAACTGTTTTGGCTACACTGCTTATTTTTTCGAAGAAAACAATTCTTTTTCCTCACAACAACATTATATTCACGTTCAGCACCTCAAATTAACCTTTCACAGTTTTTCAACAAAACTAAGAAAATTCAAAAATTTGGTCAGTTTGACATTCTGGCACTTTGCCAGGATTGCCAAGGTGAAACAGTTCTTACGACGCGGACCAAACAGTATCAGCTGACACGCCTGGCCTATATATTAAGTTGCAATAGAAAAACAGAACAAGCCGTTATCCCTTAAAGCGTTATACATAGATGAAATCATGAAAAATCGTCTTTTCAACGGTATCACAGGGTGGTACACCAGTTCTGGCCATAACGTAAATGCGGCAACAAAACAAATAACACGCTGCAATGCACAGTATATGGGCTAATATTCGAATACAAGACGACAGGCCTTCATCTGTAACCGTTTTGGCTGTACTGCTAACATATTTCCTATGTATAGTACACACAATCGTATATACTTGACCACTAAGCACTATTTTGGAAGAAAATACTATTTTTTTTGTCAAAATAACGTTATATTCGCGTTCAGCACCTCAAATTACCCCTTTTCGCAGTTTTTTGACAAAACTGAAAAAATTCAAAAATTTGGTCAAATTGACCATTCTGGCACTTTGCCAGGGTTGCCAAAGTGGAACAGCGCATACAACGCAGACCAAAACGTATCACATGACACCCTGCGCATATATTACGTTGCAATAGAAATACAGAACGAGCAGTTACCCATTAAAGCGTTATACATTGAGAAAATCATGAAAAATCATGTTTTCAACGGTATCACAGGGGGGGTGCACCAGTTCTGGCTACTACGTAAATCTGACAACAAAACTAACAGCACGCTGCAATGCACAGTATATGGGTTTATATTCGAATACAAGACGACAGGCCTCCATCTATAGCCGTGTTGGCTGCAGTGCCCGTAGTTAGCCTACCCCCATAATACACGAACAGTACCTTCCGAGCCCCCTCCCCAGTGCTACAGTGGCACGATCGACTCCAAAATAGCAGATGCACTACAGCCCCACTACAGAACCATGCATGCAAAAGATCAGACCTGGGCTGTTTGCGTGACGTCTCAAAAGCTGGCACATATTTTTATCGGACTTTGCCAATTTTCGAGGCCCAAAAAAGGGGTTTCCCCCCTCCCAGCAGAGCCAAAACGGCAAAAGCCTAGAACACCATTTTGCTAATGCCTCTATTCCCAACCAGACTGAATATAAATAGCACAAAAAAGTGCCCCGTCAATGTGTATTTCTTGAGATTTGCGACCGGGAAAAAAAAGACGGAAAAATCCGAGTTTACGGGAGACGATTTTTCATATCTCGGGTAATACCCAACCGATTTGCCTGAAATTTGGCCAGCAAGTAGCCGTCCCCCAGGCAAGTACACACACCAAATTAAAACAGATTTGCTTTCATAAATTTTCAGTTATTAAAAAAATTCATTTTAAAATCTCGCAATATGGTGTGTGGGTCCAATTCTAGAGTTCCTATCCTATCGCGCCAACCCTGATTCGCTATTCATTAATTTTATTGAGCTAAACATATTGCAAAATTTGTTGGTCAGTAATCAGAGATCAAAGGAGTTTTTTGTGGCCGTGGGTCGTGGTGTAGTTGCTTGCGACGTGACACCCCAACGTGAAGGCCCATCAAACAGAGATGAGCACCGCACGCCAGGGGTCAATCGGCCGGAACATTATGTCGTCCAGGAGTTAAGATTACTTGGCTTACTGGTATATAAGACTTTTCTTCTGCTAATCTAACGGGATTAATTGTAAATCTTTTAAAAATCTGAAAATTTCTCAGATCTGGGGGCTACCGCCTATCGCTCCCAAACCCCTGCCAGCTAACTGTTGTGTACACTTGATGCTCAACTGTAGTTTTGATGTCACTATTAATGCCACGATGTTTCAAACCTGTACAGTAATACTCTGAAATCGCAGGAAGAACTAAAAATTGTCGATCCCTTCCCCTTTTCGAAATCCTGGAACCACCCCTTGCCTTGCCTTGCCTTGCTTCTTCAACGTCACGGTCCCACGACCATAGACCCGCACGGTTCCGCTATGGGATCCGTCCGGACCGCCGCAGGAGCTCGAGGACCTTCTTCGGGTAGCAAAACATTTCCCCCAGGTTCACACCCGGGTCCCCAAAAATAGTGTTACGCAGGTGCTCTGTGGAACCACCCCTGATGTGTATTATAAATCATTATAGGTAATTCGTACGTCTATATATACATAACGCTTGAAACACATACCTCCAATACTGACACGAACGGAAAGACCTTTCCGCACCATTTACAAGAGCATTTTGGCTCCGAAAACCGCAAACCACGCCTAAAACAAGCCTAACTGTATTACCAAGAAATAGAAAAAACAGAATTAAGCAAAACACTATATAAGCATAACACCAGATATATACATACTCGATATCTTTAATCTCACAAAGTTAAAGCTCAGAAACTGAACAACAACAGAATTACTGAGTCAATCATAAATGTATAACGTGATAACAGCTTAGGGGGGCACTCGAGCCAAAATTTTGGAGACCCTGCCTCCCCTGATGGACCAAAAATACCCTATTTTGCAAAAATTTGTGTCATTTTTACCAAACTTTTAGAAGCCCCCCCCCCCCAGACGACCCTCGATTTTGAAAACTTATGCGCAAGAGATTATAATAAGTGATTATATACTAACTCCACGGGAAACATATATACTTACTTAACTTACGTAGCAAAACGTATTGTACGTATGTTAGAACAAAGTTGGAGTATGCTTCGCAGGTATGGAGTCCTCATTATATAAATCTTATTAATAAGATCGAGCGGGTTCAAAAGTTTTTTTACACGATCATTGCCTGGTATGCGTGACACTCCATACCCTGAGCGGTTGCGTAGACTAAAGTTACAATCATTGGAATTACGTCGTTTGATCGCTGACTTAGTGCTTACTTACTCCATTATTCACCAAAACGTTGAACTCAATGTTCATGACTTTTTTAGCTTCTCTGATAATCATTTACGTGGCCATAATTTGAAACTAGTTGTACCTAAAGTTAATACGGATCTTAGAAAATATTTTTTCAGTAGTAGGGTTGTGAAACTTTGGAACTCCCTTCCAGTTGATATAGTAAATTCTGCTACGGTTCACATTTTTGCATCTAAATTACAAAAATGGGATTTCACTCATTATTTGAAATGTTCATACTTAAGATAATATTATGCGTACGTGTATCCATAAATCTAACTTTGAAACAATGGTACCCATAATAGAAGTAGGAAATTATCCTATGAAACCTGGGAGAGTACTTGATGGCGGCCACCCGCCTTTGCTCTTCCGGCACTCGGCATCTACTATTGTTCTTCATATTTAACTGTCGTTTTTGTTATTATTCTTGCCTTGCCTTGCTTCTTCAACGTCACGGTCCCACGACCATAGACCCGCACGGTTCCGCTATGGGATCCGTCCGGACCGCCGCAGGAGCTCGAGGACCTTCTTCGGGTAGCAAAACATTTCCCCCAGGTTCACACCCGGGTCCCCAAAAATAGTGTTACGCAGGTGCTCTGTGGCTGGACACCCGCAAAGAGCGTGCCTAACACAGTCTTCCTCCTCGTTGCAATATATGCAAATAGGGCTCTCCTCCTTCCCGATCTGGTGGAGATACTGCCGGACCAGAGGAGATTTCCCAGTACGTAGCTGGGAGAGCCAGACCCCTTCCTGTCGTGTTAGCCCCAACGTGTCCGGTAGTTGGGGCCATTCACCATTGGTCACTTCGTAATGGAAGTCTCGTCTTCGATGTTTAATCCACCCTGATCTCACTGATCTAAGGATGTGTGACTTAGCCGAATCCAGGTCTATGGCGACGTTTGTTTGCTCCAGAGTACCCCCTTGCCTCGCCAGCTTGTCCGCCGTTTCGTTGCCAATTAGTCCGCAGTGGCCCGGTACCCACATGATATAAACTTGTCGGCCCCTGTCATACACCAGGTATTTCAGTTTTGCCCAGATTTCGTCTATGGCTTGGGTTGTGCCTCCAGTTGGACCCCCTTTCAGGTTCTGGACAACACTGCGCGAGTCTGTAAAGATGGCCACTTGGTTATGCTGCCAGTTTATGCTGTGTTCCGCCTCATTTAGAGCTTGCAAGCCGGTATTGATTGCTAAGATTTCAGTCCTAAAGCTGGAGCAGAATTTTCCTCCGGGCTTCCTTATTTGGATATCATTTTCGGCGCCTGGTCCTGATATTAGAATCCCTTGGCCGCCGTTTTCGCAACCTGCTGTTGCCGCTCCGTCCGTCCACATAGCTATATCGTACTGTGGCATCTTGGCTATAGATTCCAGGGTTGCTAGACGGCGAGAGTTGGCGTCCTCCCTGTCGTAGGGCGCCAGCAGCTCCGTTTGGCAGACTAGTTTTTGTTTGATGTTATGATACTCCCACGGTTCCAGTGATGGTGTATGGTAAAGGCTCTCTTTTGGTGTCTCAGTCAGACCAGCATTTTGCGCGACAGCTTTCCCCGCCAGCCTCCATGAGCCCAGCGACTTCAGGCGCTATATTATTGTTATTATTCTTGTTATTGCTATATAAAAGTATATATCAAGTTGTTAATTTTCAACCGAGTGCAAAGTAAATTTTGTTTGTTTGTTTGTTTGTTTTGTTTGTATAATTTTTATTTAGCTATTATCCCAGCACACGACACATGCCTGCGTTTTCGCTTTTTCTTGATGATGCCTGAGCTGGGTTCCTGAGCCCTGGTGCTGTCCGCCTCCCCCTCCTCCCCACCATTCTCCCCCTCATTCAGCCGCAGCCCGTTTCGCCGATCCAGCGCTGCCGACTTCAGCTCCAGCGGACTGCCCAACGCCTCGTCAGACTTGTGATCTTCCGCCTCTGATTCCATTGTGCGGCCATCAAGTCCACCAACATTAAAAAAGTAAATAATTAATACTATTTATGTATATATATCTTATAAATATATTTTCTTGGTTAGAAGAAGAAACAGAAAAAACCAATTTTACTCTTCGGACTGAAAACGTTTGTTTCGTAACTTTAGTTAATGTTCACGAATACGAGAGTTAAGGAAATAATTGCGTTTTTAGGGTTAAATGCAGTTAGGGGGGAAAATAGTGGACCTATTTTTTCGAGTGGAGCACCTTTGGGGAAGCATTTCTGCTTCAAGAACCACTATATATTTCATTTTTTGGATTTTCCGAGACATGGTTTTTTTGGTGTAAAATAGGGTGTATTTACACATCGGCCGCGTAATTTACACAACGAAAAATAAAAATACACACTGATTTACACAGCCCTATTTACCCCCAAAAGTTTGATAAAACCGCTTTGTTTAGTAGTAAAAATTCCAAAAAATCGCGAAGTGGCGATTGCGGCCAGTGACCTTTTAGAGTCACGAAAATAAGTTTTATTTTTAACCCAAAAATAAAAAATCTCCAGTCTCCAGGGGCTTCTGCCTTATGCCAAATTTTTGGACACGGGTCCACCCCTTCGGTTTTTATTACGCGGCCAAAGAAATTTCCGTTACGTCTCCAACTGACCAAATTTGGCCTAAAAATAAAAAATTCTCGAAAATGTTTCCTGGGGTGGGTACCCCTACAACTTTGTCGCCTTAGTGATCTTGCGTTTGTTAATGTGAATTGTAAAGCTAAAAAAATCATTAATTTTGACCCATGACAAAAATCCAACGGTCATTCCCCACCCACTGATAGGGTGCACTGCAGGGTGTCCTATTTTCATGCTTCATTTTTTCATTCTCGTAGTTAGAGTCATAATATGGTGTTTTAAGCGCAGAAAACCCAATCTTTTCCTAAAAATTGCCAAAATGCACACTTTAAAAAAATTTACACAACATGCCCTTATTTACACAGCAAATTTTTAATTTACACAACATTTACACAGTGCCGATTTTGAAAAAACCCTGTTCTGAGATATGACCCCCCGAAATCGGTCAATCTTCGGCGGGGGGAATTATTTTTGGCCCTAAAACGTTTTTACCCCATCGTTTAATAAAAATATAGAACCCCCATCGTCAGCCAAGCCCCCAATCTGATCTCTAGCCCCCAAAATAGATGTATCCCCTTTTAATAAAAATCTAGAGTGAAATTATTGGTGTTAAAACCCTTAGGTGTGGAATGAGTCAGAAAAACTGCATTTTTTCGTCTAATGATCAGGAGTCCCCCTATATCCCACAAACTCAGGGGGGGTCAAAATTAAACGCTCTTTCGAATAGGCTAGGTTAGAAGTTTGTAGCCACTGCAATCCTGAGGGATGAAGTCTTCGGGGCGGGGGCAACCCTGTCAGAAATCCACCGGTCCCCAGGGGGCATCATCCAATTTCTCCGGAGGTCCGGGCACCTGCCCGGGTCTATGGCACCGCCACGACGCTGAAGGAGCAAGGCAAGGCAAGGCAAGAAGTTTGTAGGATGTTAGCTTTAGGTGGAAATCAAACTTTGTCCAAAAATTAAAATTTACATGAAATTTTTTGCGCAAACTTGGATTTAAGCAAAAATACTGAATCAAATAAAAACCTGCTGCTACTATTAAAAGAGCAACTTCTAAGCTACTAAATGCTGAAAAAAATTTGTAAATCGGTTCAGGCTTTGAAAAGTTACAAAACGTTTTCTGAAGCCACCAGGACCAGGCTGACTGAAACGTTACAGCACAAGTACGGCTCAGTACAAATTCCGGGTTTTTTAGTGCGGTAAAGTTATTCCTGATGCTTTTGAGCCGGTTTTTCTTTCAATTTAGGCCTCAGGCTTAGGCTCAGTGCTTAGGCTTAGGTTTAGTGCTTAGGCTGAGGCATAGTGCTTCGGCTCAGGCATAGTAAGTGGGTCGGGAAAGGCTTAGTCTTAGTTGCTTGCATCAAACAAAAGGACCATTGCTACTGTGGAATCATAAATAAAGCTGAACATTAAAACCGAAATTGCCCGTCAGCGTGAGGTTGGCTCTGAGCATTAGAGAAGTTTTGAACTAGGATTTGAGGCATTAGAATTTATTGCGACGCCGTATTTATGCCTTAAATATAAAATTTTTTGTGCGGAAAAATGTTTAATAGCCATCTGCTGCGCAGAAAAGTATAAAATTTTGAATTTTAAATTCATTTTAAGTACGTTCGTTTTGCCTATTTTATATATGTAATTGAAAAAAATCAACATTTTTTGGCCAGAATAAGCAAGATATGTATCAAATAAAGCCGAATAAAATATATTATGTGTTGAAATGTGCTCATAAAATTCCTGACTGATATAATGAGCGAGCTGGTCTTATTTGGCGAGAATTAGCCCCAATATGACGAAAAGTTAAGATTTTCGACAAAATTAGAATTTTTTGGAAAAGCTAAAAATCAATATTTTCTCGCTTGGAAACTGCTAAAAATGAACTCAGGGGCCGTATTCTCAAAATTACCTGCTAACCTTACCCACAGGTAAGGTGAAGGTAAAGTTAATTCTGTGGGTAAAGATAAAGTTAAAATTGAAAACAAGGTTAACATCAACGGTTGAGGTTAAAAATTTGCACAATACATTAACTTTAGCGGTGCAACTGAGGCGGGGGGGGGGAAATTCAAACTGATATTTTTCCACGGTTAAAACACGTTTTTATAGGTTTTCGCATGCGCTGAGTTCATTTTTAGCACTTTCCAAGCGAAAAAATGTTGATTTATACCTTTTCGAAAAAAATCAATTTTTGTCGAAAATCATCGTTTTTCGACACACTGGGGCTAATCATCGAAAATTATGACCAATACAGTCGTAATATCAGCCTTAAGTTTGATCGTCATAAATTAACACATAATAATATACAATATACAGCTTTGTTTGCAACATAACTAGCTCATTTATACAAAAATCTTAATTTTGCCAACTAAAAAAAAGAGGCGAAATATGCATAGTTAAATTGAGCTTACATATCAAAAGTTTTAGTTTTTTTTGCGTAGACATTAAATTTATTACATTTTTTCTAGAAATATATGCATCATTAGTCATAAGTAGCGATATCTAATGAAATCGAATGCCATAAATACGATCTGAAAACGTCACTGATGCTCAGCACCAAACTGGCACTGACAGGCAAGTTCGGTTTAAAAGTGCAGCTTTATTTATAATTCCACAGTAGCAAGGGTCCTTTTATTTGATGCAAGCAACTAAGACTAACCTTTGCTGGCTGACCCACCTACTAAGCCTAAGCACTAAGCCTAAGCCCAACCTAAGCCTAAACCTAAGCACTAAGCCTAAGCACTAAACCTAAGCCTATGAGGCCTAAATTGAAGGAAAAACCATCTAAGAAGCATCAGAAACACTTTTACCGCACTAAAAATCCCCAAATATCTTCATATTTTAAAAAATTTCACAGCTATAGCCCGGAATTTCGGATTAAGGTGGTAGTGTCGCCAAAGCAGTTTTGCTCATAGGCTGCAAAATGAGAACTTTTTGCTTTGAAATTGTACGTTCACTGAGAAACTAGTGAAATGCCATATGGTGTCAAATAAATACTGCAAGACACTAGACTACCAATATCTACCAATATTTTATGTCTGTGAAGCTGGCAGACCCACTTGCGTCACAAATTATGGCTGATACGTCACAAAATGCAGCTGATTTTGTGACAATTTGTGACGCAAAGATCAGATTTTGTGACGCTTCCTATCTCGAGAAAATTGATGTTGAAAAGTGGGTCTGCCATCTTCACAGATTAACATTATGGCAGACCCACCGTAACGTTTCAATTAAATTATTACTGTTTTATAACACTCAGAATTTGTGACGCTAGAAAACATAACTGGTAGAATTTGTGACGCTTCCTGGTTCAAAAAAATTTTTTGCGAAGCAACTGAAGTGTGAATACAAATTATGTAAATTGACTGGCTTCGTTGCGCATAAGTAATTTTCTTTTTCCTGTTGTGCCACAGCACAACAGGTCTCTAATTTTGATTTCTGGCGGAATACACTGGGCTTGTAGTGCAATGTACGTCTGTGCGTTAGTTTGCTTTGCATATTAGAGCTACTGCGCGAGCGTCACATTATTGTCTAGTGCAAAAGTTACACTGTAAGCTGGAAAAATGTCAATGTGCGTTTGTTTAGTTCATGTGTGTCACATAGTGCGCGTGTGTCACATTGCTGATAGTACCAACATTTGACCAGATAATTTTGTTGGCAGCATCTTATGTTATTTTTTCATAAAATTACAAAATAACTTCATTTATTCTGCAGAAAAGAGAAACAAAATAACAAAAGAAAGGCAAGATTATTCCTGCGAACTGTAGTCATTTTTGGGCATGAAAGAATGAATACACTTCTCACTCATCAAAACACCCCATTCCTACATAATTTGTTGTTAGATAATTAAAACTCTTTCCAGTTTTTGCATAAACAACTTATTGAAAGATTGCATAAAAACGCATTGAACTTTTGCATACACATTTTACAATAAGATGCACAACAGGTACATCTGCTGCACAACAGGTTTTAGCTGACCTCTGGTCCGCTTACTTGAACATAATTCTTAATACTTACTGAAGGTTTTGCCGCAGGTTGGGCTTGTTTTCAGAAATTGTTGAATTCGGTCGCTGTATCGACCCTGTGCGCAACTTACATGCTTTTTTGCATGTTTTATGCTAAATTATATATTGCGCAATAACTGAAAAATCTTTAGGTCATATAAACTGATTCTTATTGTTGAAATTTAGACATTTTCAGCTGGATTTGCAAGGGAACTGTGTACACCCCTTTTCAGTGGTTTTTTTTCATCAAAACTTACTTTAAAAAAATTATGTTTCACGTTTCCAAAAAGTTCAGCACGTTGTAGAATATTTTAGAGCACATTAAAAAGCTTCACAAAGCTACAAGTAATTTCATACGTACACATACTCGAACAAATCGACTTTAAACTATGTAATTTCCCCCACAGGAAAAAATCTGATTACAAAAATATTACAAAAAAATTACAAATTTATTACGAACAATATGTAATAAATTTGTAATTTTTATGTCACATTTTTGTAATTTCAGAGTGCAAGTTTGTAATTTTTTTGTAACTTTTTTGTCATTTTTTGTAATAATTTTGTAATTTTTTTGTAACTTTTATGTAATTTTTTTGTAATTCGAGTGCAAGTTTGTAATTTTTTTGTAACTTTTTTGTAATTTGCAGTTGAAAACATATACAAAATTTTTTGCAACTTTTTTGTAATTTTTTTGTAACTTTTTTGTAACTTTTTTGTAAGTTTTTTCCCAGTTGACGATTTTTAATTTTAACGATCAGTATATCTACAAACTGGCCGAATTCTATATAAAAAAACCAGTTTTTGATAAAAAATACAAAAATGTTTTTGTAACTTTTTTGTAATTTTTTTGTAACTTTTTTGTGACTTTTTTGTAACTTTTTTGTAATTTTTTTGTAACTTTTTTGTAAGTTATTCCCACTAGACGATTTTGAAAATTTACGATCAATATATCTACAAATTGACCAATTTTAATTCATATAAAAAGATAACCCAGATTTACTAGAAAATCTATACATACATATATACGCTGGGGGAGCGGAAGGCTCGGAATACTGGCGTTACAGACGGGTTTTTTTTCTAGCTATACACAGACGAGTTTCTGTGTCATGCTTACTGGTGCCCGTCCAACGACTGGGGTACTCCCCGCAAGCCAACTGGCCTTGGCGCAAGCGACATTTAGCTCAGCGGAACCCATGTGTTGATGCAAAGACGTTAACTGTCAATGTATGAACAAAAAAATAACGCACCTGTCACCTGTGCAAATGCTTATAAAGATTGTAAGCGATACAACACTTGTTAGAGAGCAGTCTGCAACCGCACTACGGAAGGATAACTAAAAGCAAAGAGCATATATATATATATATATATACATATTAGCAAAACACAGCCGAGCGACAAAATAGATGAACTCATTGACGCTTGTCACTATAATATATATATATATATATATATATATATATATATATATATATATATACATATACATATATATATATATATATATATATATATATATATATATATATATTATATGTATGTATATATATATATATGTCTATATGTATATATATATATATATATATATATATATATATATATATATATATATATATATATATATCAAGCGCGAATCCAGGGGGGGGGGCGCGGGGGGCGATCTTTTTGAGAAAACGATCTCAGTCTGTCATCATTAGCAATGCTGTGTCTCGGCGTTGCGCGGTGACTAGCGGGGTCCCACAAGGATCAGTCTTGGGTCCAGTTCTTTTCCTGTTTTATATTAACGATCTGGACGACAATATGGCGAGCCACGTCTGGAAGTTTGCAGATGATACCAGCTTCCTTCACAAGCTTCAGCCCTTTAACTTTATTCAAGATGCTAACATGCTGCAGGGGGACTTAAACTTGGCCGGTGACTGGGCTGAGAGATGGCTCATGTCCTTTGGCATACCTAAGTGTGTTGTTCTCCACTTTGGGCTACAAAACCCCGAGTATGAGTACTATCTTTGCGGTGAGCCTCTGCAGTCGGTAGCCTGTGAAAAGCTTCTCGGCTGCCAAACCTCTGACAACCTAAAGTCCTCCGATCATTGCCAAAAAATTGCAGCGGAAGACCAGAAACTTGTTAGCCTTATGTTTCGAACCTTTGGCATAATGCACAAGAGGCCCTTTATACTACTTTACCGCTCCATTGTCAGGCCTAAACTTGAATACGCATGCCAAGCATGGGCTCCTTATCTGCAGTCAGATATCAATTTGTTAGAAAGAGTCCAGCGCAGAGCCACCAGAATGGTGTATGGGGTGGCTGGCATGTCGTATGAAGATCGTCTGCGGTATCTGGGCCTACAGAAACTTGAGACAAGGCGCTTCCGGGCCGATCTGATTTTAACGTACCAGCTGCTCCACAATCTCATAGACTACGACTGGACCCACCTTTTCCGCTACGCCAGTGACTCCGGCTTACGTGGACACCCCCTCAAACTTGTAAATTGACGCCCTGTAGCCCGTCGAAATCTACGTCACTTCTGCTATGCGTATCGTGTAATTCCGCACTGGAACAACTTGCATACCAACGTGGTTCTCGCGCCATCGCTCGAAAGCTTCAAAAGGCGTCTCCACGCTTCCGGCACGCTTGGAGACATTTAACCCCTTCGTTGCTGACTCGTACCTGTTCTGCTTTCAGTCTAAAAAACGCCAAGCGTCCCCTCCTGCCCGGGGACGAAAACCTACCAGGATTGATTCAACGCCTTGCCATAAGCCTATCCATGGATATCATGGTCGTGGTTCGTACTTAAGGTTCGTACTTAAGAACCCGGTTAAAAAGCCTTTGTTTTGATCCTAAAAAACTGCAAACAATAATCTGACACCATTTAGACACGATTAGAACGAAAAATACAAGGGCTTCGGAAAAAATTTGCGAAAACGTCCCTCGCTGAGGGTTCAGATTTTGGGGGGTCGTATCTCAAAAAATCCAAAAAATGAAATAGGGGTTTTTGAAGCAAAAATGCTTCCCCCAAGGTGCTCTACTCAAAAAAATAGGTCCACTATTCCCCCCCCCAACTGCATTTAACCCGGAATTTCTACGGAACCGTACTTGTGCTGTAATCAGCCTGGCCTGGTGGCTTCAGAAAAAGTTCTGTAACTTTTCAAAGCCTGAACCGAATTACAAAATTTTTTCAGCATTGAGTAGCTTAGAAGTTGCTCTTTCAACAGCGAGTTTTCATTTGATTCAGTATTTTTGACTAAATCCAATTTTGCGCAAAAAATTTCATGTAAAGTTTAATTTTTGGACAAAGTTTGATTTCCAGCTAAAGCTTACATCCTACAAACTTCTAACCTAGCCTATTCGAAAGAACGTTCAATTTTGACCACTCCTAGGTTTGGAGGATATAGGGGGACTCCGGATCATTAGTCGAAAAAATGCCGTTTTTCCGACTTATTCGACCCCTCAGGGTTTTAACACCAATAATTTCACTTCAGATTTTTATTAAAAGGGGCGACAGCTATTTTGGGGGCTAGAGATCAGATTGGGGGCATGGCTGACGATGGGGGTTTCATATTTTTATTAAAAGATGGGGTAGGAAGCGAATTAGAATCAAAAATAATTCCTCCCCCCGCTTCAGTCTGACCAACTTTAGCAGCGAAACAGAATAAAGCACCTTTCTGACCAGAATAAAGTAACTATAGCTATCACGTTGGCTTTATTCAGTGTTTGAGAATACGACTTTACCTTCACTTTACCTGTGGGTAAAGTTAGCCTAACTTTACCTGCAGGTAATTTTGAGAATACGGCCCCAGTGCATCCGAAAACCTGCAAAAACGTGTTTTTACGCTGAAAAAATGTTTGAATTCCCCTCCCCGCCGTAGCAAACAAACTTTTTGGCGAATTATTTTTTCTGAAGCGAAATCGACCTATGGTTCTTAAAAAAATTTGTTCAGAAGGTATTTGTATAGGTAGGTGTGTAACTCAAAATGGAAATATTTTGAAAATCCTAAATCTAAAATTTCCGTTTTGTGAATATTTTTTTAATACGACCAAACTAAAAAACCGTGCGCAGAAAATCGAGATGAAACTAAATTACCTTCCTTTTTGAAAAATAGACAAACATAGTTAAAGCAAGCGTCTGTCACATGAAGCCATTCAGCCAGAAAAATAAAAACATGCCACAAGCCAAGCACTTTTCAATAAAAAAACCAAGGTTTTTTACCAAAGGGCACAGACTCCAAATCGCACGTTTTGAGTTGAGACATAAAATTTTGACACAAACTGTAAAAATAATCAAAGAAACTGACTAATTTTTATTTTTTTAATAAATAGACTTTGAAGCGAGATATGTACTTGTTGTAAAGTTGCATGAAAAGTTAAAAATTGAACAAAAAATTTAAAACTAAATTCACGAAACAAAAAGTTTAACATCCCAGACGTTTGAAAACCTTTCAAACGAGCTATAAATTGTCAAAATTGCTAGAGTTTGAATCGAGTTATGTGCAGAGCTGCACGGGGTGAATCGGCGAGGGGGGTGCCCGACCCCCGACCCCTGGCGGAAGGGGGGGGGTGGTCCCTAGTTCTGGCCATTTTTCGGCGACAACCGACAATTTTTCAGAATTTTTCTATTTTCAACTCATTTCTGGGGTACTTTTTTCGCCGCAGGCGAAAATTTTTTGCAGTTTTTCAACTTTTTACGCATTTTTGGGGCACTTTCTGGGCCATCAGAGGGGGGATGGGTTTTTGAGGGGGGGTGCCGGATGTCTGAGCGGGGGGCGCCGACCCCCCTCAGGGGGGGGGGGGGGTGGATACCCCCCCTACCCCTCCCTATGTGCATCTATGGTTATGTGTGCCCTGTGAATAGGGTTTTCGCAAGTCACGTGACAGACACAAAAAATGAATTGATTCAAATCCTTTTGCAAAAATGCTCAATTTGATACCGCGCACCTTGCTGAATTCCAATATAACCATGAAAGTAAAAATTTACAATTTCAGAAGTACGTGCAAATTCTCGGAGCGCCACTTTAAGAAGGGGGATTTTAAGATCCCGGACTTTTGATATGTATTTTAAATTCTAAAATCGAGGGCGAAATGTGAAAATTGGCTGTTTTTTGGGCACGCCAAATTTGAGTGATTTTACATTTGGCGTCACTGCTCAGGCCATGGGCAAAAATTTAAAAAAATGGATCATTGAGGGTGAGATATGACATTAGGCTATCGAATCATGTACAAATCAGCTTCGCTAGTATTGACAAAAATTTAGAGTAAAGGAACGCTTTGTGAGCACAAAAAACTTTTTTTGCGCCTATGATTTAAACGCAAAATTAAATTTTTGGGAGCCCCTAGTAAAAAATTGGCACAAGCATAGGTTCCAATATGTTACATTTGCGATGCGCCTTTCTCGGGGCTACATTGTGTGCGGATTTGAAGCGAATCGGAGAATTTAAAATTTTCACTTATTCAGGTAGCCACCCTCCTTAAGGGGGCGCTCCGGGAATCAAGGATTTGGGCCGTATTTTTTAAAAACAGCCAAAATGACCTATCATTCTTTAAGAAAAGTTGCTCAAAATACTATTTCTGATGTTTTGACGCGCATATCTTCATTGCAAAAAATTTGGAAAAAATTGGACAATTTACTGATTTTATTCGACTTTTACACAAATTCAGCAAGTAAGCCAGTGCATCAACGCTTTTTGAGGTTTTGCAAACAGACGATACGTAGATTTTATTAGTCGTAATGAAAAATTAAAACAATTTTATTGCGTTCTGTGCAAAAAAATCGCACAAGAAACCATTTTCAGAAGCAGCAGACTCAAATATAGTCTGTGTGAATACAAAACCAATTTTTCGGCATTCGATTATAAAATGCTGGTAAGATATTTTTCTACAAAATTTTACACAATTATAGCCTTATAGCTCTGCGCCGTTGAACAACTTTTTAGTTTTTTAAAATAAAGCTTAGAAATTTTTTTATATAAGTTTTATTGCTCAGAGTTCGACTTCGAAAACACATAATGACATTTTTTATCCAAACCTGACATAATTGTTAAAAACCAAAATAATTTTCAACTAGAGAAGCGCACAAGCTACATTTTGGTATATAAAGTGTGACTATACGCAAAGTATAAGCAGAGTTATCGTTTGCCGAAAATTCACTCACGTTTGGTGCTCTGGGAGTCACGTGACATGATCACGTGATTTGAAATTTTGCCTCCAGTGTTCTTTTGTGCCATAGTACATATATGTATAGTAAAGTTTGACATTTGCCAATTTTTTTGCTAGTTTTCGATGTAACCCCCGATTCCCGGAGCGCCCCCTTAAGGTGGCGCTCCGAATAACTGACTTTGGGCAGTAAAAGTTTTCAGTCACGTTTTCAGGGCTTTGTTCTTGAAGAAAGGTTGTTCAGCAGTGAATCAGCTTTCGTTTGATATACATAACATGTAGTTTTGTTGAAATTAATTTTTTGACCTGAATTTTGATAGGGCAAAATCTTCAAATCGATTTTCCGAAAATTTGTATATGGCTTTTGTTACTTTTGATAACGGTTTTCCGCAGATAACAGGTGACTGCAACTTTTTAAAAAGTCGTTTGTGTAGGCAAACATTTGAAAAAATTTTCAAATTACGTTGGGCGATATTGACAAAAATACACTATTTTTAAAGCTAATTTTTCGTTCGCTACTTTTTGGCTTCTCCAACTTTTCTCAATGGTTATTTGCATTAAAAAATACGCTCTATTTTTCGACACTGTCGTTTGTGAGGGCAAACCTCAGATTTTTCTGATCGGCAATAGCCTTTTTGAATCGTGATAGCTCTCCTCCATGTCAGTTTTTCATTGTAAAATTTGACTTAGAGTTAGAAAATAAGTAGATTCAGGTGTACCTTCTTTGAAAATGTTGATTTCTGTTTTTGGTGAAATTCTGCAGCGATTTCAAGTTGACCAATTTTAAAAAAACTAGTGTATTTTGAGCCAAAACAATTGGATTAAAATTGTAAGAAAAGATACACCTCGGCAACATAATTACCTACAGTTTAAGCTATAGATCGTAAAATTTGAACAAAGTTTCGCTCAGTTATGCCGTTTGAAAAATTATGCGCATTTAGCGAAAATATAAATTTTCAATCGGTGATAAAAAATCAGAACAAGGCAACAGGCACGTGAAACTTACTCAGAAACAGAGCTTTGTAACAGGCTTCAATATATTTAAACGAAATTCATTCTAGCTAGAACCTACGTCGACTTATAAGATAATAAAGTCATGGAAGTTATTCGGAGCGCTACCTTAAGGGGGTAGTGTCGCGAAAGCAATCGATGTTGCGCGACTATAAAGCTTGTTTAATAAACTGTTAGAAATAGTTCTTTCTATTTTTCTAAAAGCTATCCAAAGCCAAATGTTTCTGCCAAGTTTCTGCAAAATTGGTGCAGTATATAGTTTGCAACTATGTCGCAAAGTCGAAAAAATGACGTTTTGACAACCTATTCACTTTCGATATTTTCGTCACAATGAAAAAACTTTTTGTTTAGATCTTTACAATGTCTAAACGCATATATATTCTAGTTTATGCACACAAAATTTAGTGCAAATTTCTTGAGTGGTTACGGAGTAATGTCTGTTTGAACTGAGAAACTGTGCGTAAGCTGTGAAGTACTCACAGCAACAATGATAAATTGTGAAAAATTTAGACACGTTTATGGGATTTCATTAGTTTCTCAGTTTTCTTCAAAGTTCTCTTTTTGCAACTTATGAGCAAAACTGCTTTGGCGGCACTACCACCTTAAACTAAGGCTGTGTTTACATTGAGCTTCAGCAGCTCGAGCAGTTGAAAAATAGCTCAATGTAAACATGGCCTAACAGTAACACTAACGCTTAAATTTACACTTATATCGTTTAGGCGCTTATAAGCGCTAAGTGTTATTCACATACAGTACTACGCGTAAAAAAGTTCCTTGTTCGTCGGCGTACGACGAGCTTCATCGTTCGCGAAAAGTGACGAACGGTGGCCGTAAAGTGACGAACAAAAATTTTTAAATTTTCACTTTTTTACATTGAAAATGTGTTTTGGAGCCCTTTTCCAAAAATTTTCGTTCTTCACTTTCCGGCCAACCTTTTTTACTTTTCGCAACGGATGAAGCTCGTCGTACGCCGACGAACAGGGAACATTTTTATGCACAGTACTGTTGAAATTTGACAGTCAAAAAGTGAAATTTTGACTGAACTTTAACCTTCAATTTCTCAGCCCACAAACGTGCTAGAAATTCCGCAGTAATTGGAACCGCTTCGTCCGAGTGTGTAAATTTAAAATCTCGCGAAAAGCAAAAAATTTACTGTTAATAAAATTACAGTCGTTTTAGTAGAGCTGGTTTTTCGCTCATTAACAGAAAAGTTTCTAAGTCTAATTCTCCGGCCAAGGCTGAGCGTAAGGCAAATTTAAAGTTGAAATTTCCTGTCTACAATACTGCGCGTAAAAAAGTTCCCTGTTCGTCGGCGTACCTCAAGCTTCATCGTTTGCGGTAAAGTGACGAACGGTGGCCGAAAAGTGACAAACAAAAAATTTTCAATTTTTTTTTACTTTTTTACCTTGAAAATGTGTTTTGGAGCCCTTTTTCAAAAAAATTTCGTTCTTCACTTTCCGGCCAACCCTGGTCGCTTTTTGCGACGGATGGAGCTCGTCGTACGCCTAGAGTTGGTGCCCGGCCGCGTAAGTCGCCGACCGGCCCGGCCGGCCGTGGCCAGTTGGCCGGCCGGTGAAAACTGGACCGACCAAACTTTTCGACAAAACCGATTCATCCAAAATCCAGATTGTCATTTTGACATAGCTCAGGCTGTCAGATTGTTAAGCCGGCCTAATTTTGCCAGTCAGTCGAAGCCGGCTGGCCGGCCGTTGTTTCTAACCGGCCGCCGGCCGATTTTGACCTGATTTTTTTACTTTCTTCGGCCGGCCGGCCGGAGCCGGCCGGCGACTATCGGTCCGGCCGGCGGCCGGCCGGGCGGCCGAAAATTCCAGCCGGTCACAAACACTACGTACGCCGACGAACAGGGAACTTTTTTATGCACAGTACTGTACTTACACTTCCTTTAGCGCTTATTTAAGCGCTTAGCAAACGCTAACGCTTAGCTTAGTGTTTCGGTTTTGTGTTCACACACTTAAAGTTTAGTGTTTCGTTTAAGGTGGTAGTTACGTTTTTGACAGTTTCTATAACTTGCTATAACTTTTGATTGACTCATTGAAATCAGTAGCTGTCTTTTTCACGTTGAAGAACTTGACTAAAACTACACTTATGTACAATATTTAGCTTAAATATGTAACAAGCTTGTCAGCAGACACTGTTAAATTAGTCGAATTTCTTGATTTCTTGCATTTTTCATGTTTTGCTTGTAAAATTTACAGTTTAATTCCAAATATTTTTATTCTTTGCACCAACATAGATAATAACAGGGGGAATATTAATGCCAAGTTTGGTGCATTTATATAATGCAGAAAAAAAGTTAGAGACCTTCAAATTTGAATTTTTCAAATTTTGGAAAATATACAAATTTTTGAATTTAAATATTTCACTCAATACGCTGAATTAAAACAAATAGAAAAATTGACACATCAGAAATTGTCTAAAAAATATGTAAAATAACGCATGAAAAGATTGCAACATTGAGACTTGAGATTTAGTCCACGGAAGTATAGTTTTACAGAATTCTGCGAGTGAATTTGATGTAAAGCAAAATTTAAGCTAACAAAATTTTTGAAATTTTAGCATAAAGTAGACACATATGTGTGCTAATTTATCCCAAATTTTGAATAAAATCCTTTTAGTAGTTGTCAAGTTTTGCGGACTTTTGTGTAATGTACTATAGTTCAAAAAGTAATGTTGCATAAATGTGACGTAATCTCAAAAAGCGAAATGCGGAAGGATAAGTTTTGGCATCTAAATTGAAGGTTTTTGACATGCCCGTGTGTCAGTTTTTTCTTTTTCAATAAATGACCGTTTTGACTAGCTACTACTTTGGCTTAGCTAAACATAAAATTTACAAAAATTTGTCGTAACTGGTTGAAAAATATTTTCTGTGAAAATTAAAAATGATAGTTTCAAGCTATTTTAGCAAGCATTTATCTCATAATAGTTCATGGTTTTCTAAATTAATATGTGTACTATTATTGTTGATTGAAAATTAATCGTAAGTTGTCAAGTTTTACTCCTGCAAAGTTGTCGAAAACGTTACTACCACCTTAAGGTGGCGCTCCGAGAATTTGCAGGTACTTCCAAAATTGTAAATTCTTACTTTCATGGTTATATTGGAATTTAGCAATGTGTGCGTTATCAAATTGAGCAATTTTGCAAAAGGATTTGACTTGATTCATTTTTGTGTCTGTCACGTGACGGGCACACATAACTCAATTCAAACTCTATCAATTTTGACAATTTATAGCTCGTTTGAAAGGTTTTCAAACGTCTGGGATGTTAAATTTTTTGTTTCGTGAATTTAGTTTTAAATTTTTAGTTATAACGATTTTTAACTTTTCATGCAACTTTAACAACAAGTATCTCGCTTCAAAGTCTATTTATTAAAAAAATAAAAATTAGTCAGTTTTTTTGATTATTTTTACAGTTTGTGTCAAAATTTCATGTCTCAACTCAAAACGTGCGATTTGAAATCTGTGCCCTTTGGCAAAAAACCTTGGTTTTTTATTGAAAAGTTGCTTGGCTTGTGGCATGTTTTTATTTTTCTGGCTGAATGGTTTGATGTGACAGACGCTTGCTTTAAGGTGGTAGTTGCGTTTTCGAGGTTTTTGTGATTTCTATGTAAACTTTGCGCCACCAGTACTCAACTTATAAGTGACGCCTGAGCATAAATTTTTGGGACAGTATTGTAAAGGTCAAAATCCCCAGGCATGTCTCTCACTTTTTTGAAATTTCACCTGTGGACATTTTTAGAGGGTTTTAATTTCAAGAAAATATCTTAAATTTTCGGTGCGTTTGCTTTTCAGCTATTTTCTCAGTAAATTGACTGGTTATTAAAAAAGTGGGGGACATGCCTGGGGATTTTAAACATGTCAAAAACCTTACCAACTTTCAGCCCCAACAGGTAATCGTATGATTCAGAGCTGTGGCGCAAACTTTTTGTAAAAAATTGTAATATTTTGGAAAGGACCTTTCTTTAGTCGCTTATACTGGAAAGAAAATCACAGGTTAAATTTCAAGGCATGGCATACATTTAGGAAAGATATTGTTCTACCTAATGCAAAAGACCGCTTGTGATTTGAATTTGTAAACGCTGAGCTATGGTTTTTTAAAAAAACACCTAAAAACGCAATTACCCCCTTAACTACGTTTGTCTATTTTTCAAAAAGGAAAGTAATTTAGTTTCACCTGGATTTTCTGCGCACGGTTTTTTTAGTTTGGTCGTATTAAAAAATATTCACAAAACGCAAATTTCAGACTTTGGACTTTTTTCAAAATATTTCCATTTTGAGTTTTACACATCGATCGACTCCTTTAGGTAGCGCTCAGCAAAAAAGTCATGTTTGGAACTAAACTCTTACAATGAGTAGCAATACCACTTTAATTGTATGTCAAAATGGGCCCAAAAAAACCTATTTCCAGCACTCTTCAGCACTTTAATGCAATTATGTCAAATTTTACGACCATGTCAAACTTCCTATTCACACTAATTTTGTTTTCGACCTAGTTCGGCGAAACCTAAACCGATTCTGATGATCTTGGTGTCGATCGAAAGATCTTTCAAAAATCTAGACGTCAATAGTTTTTGATTTTCGATTTCAATTATAGATTTTTTAGAAACTCGATTTTTTAAAAATCAGTTGTGTTTGAGCGGCTACGAAAAGTGCGGAGAGCCAAAAATTAAAAATCGAAAATTCGACGTCTGCATTTATATTCTTTCTTTCATTGTGCAAAATTTCAACTTGATCACAATCGGCAGCAGGGAGCTAGATCAAAAAAAAGTAGTCGACTTCGCTACGCAAAAATGTGAGCTTTGCCCACACGTTTCGCTTTTTTAAAAATTAGACCTTTCCTAGTAATGCATAATTCCGTTAAAAAGATACCAAAAACCATAATCATTTTTTTAAAAAAATAAATCAAAAATTGGACATTTTGGAAGATTTATCAGCTTTTTAGGTGATTCATTTTTTGATTACTATTTTCGCGGCTAAATAGCTTAGAAAAGCTTCAACAAATGTGCATGTTTAATACATCAATTTAAGGCCGTGTTTACATTGAGCTTTTTTTCAGCTGCTCGAGCAGCTGAAAAAAAGCTGCAGCTTTTTTTCGCCATTTCCGGCTTTTTTTCAGCTGCTCGAGCAGCTGCAAAAAAGCCGGACACGGCAAAAAAAAGCTAGAGCAGCTGAAAAAAAGCTGGAACCGCAGCGTTTTCATGACAACGGAGCAGCTAGTCTATAGTGACCGCCATACTTATCCGCATTTTTCAGCAGCTCCAGGTTTTTTCCAGCTGCTCCAGCAGCTGAAAAAAAGCTCAATGTAAACACGGCCTAAAGCTAAGAAAACGCACATTTTAGTGAAATAAGTAAATAATTTATATCGCGATAAAAAAATTTTCGCTAGAAGTACAAAAATAATCAAACAAGTTTTAAAATTTTTTTAGCGTAATATGCACATCAAATGACAGCTCTTTTTATTCTGAACAACTTCTTTACAAGATACTATGGCCAAAAATGTCGCTGAAAAAAATTAACCGTCAAAGTCGGTTCCCCTGAGTGCCCCTTAACACCTACTTAGCAACTTTTCTTCAAGAACCATAGGTCGATTTTGCTTCAGAAAAAATAATTCACCAAAAAACAGATTCTCGAAGCGCCACCTTAAATACGGGCCAATAACTTTTATTTAAAACAATAAATAACCAATTTTGCAAAAGGATTTGACTCTATTCATTTTTGTGTCTGTCACGTGACTTGCGAAAACCCTATTCACCGGGCACACATAACTCAATTCAAACTCTTTCAATTTTGACAATTTATAGCTCGTTTGAAAAGTTTTCAAACGTCTGTGATGTTAAATTTTTTGTTTCGTAAATTTAGTTTTAAATTTTTAGTTATAACGATTTTTAACTTTTCATGCAACTTTAACAACAAGTATCTCGCTTCAAAGTCTATTTATTAAAAAAATAAAAATTAGTCAGTTTCTTTGATTATTTTTACAGTTTGTGTCAAAATTTTATGTCTCAACTCAAAACGTGCGATTTGAAAACTGTGCCCTTTGGTAAAAAACCTTGGTTTTTTATTGAAAAGTTGCTTGGCTTGTGGCATGTTTTTATTTTTCTGGCTGAATGGTTTGATGTGACAGACGCTTGCTTCAACTATGTTTGTCTACTTTTCAAAAAGGAAAGTAATTTAGTTTCACCTCGATTTTCTGCGCACGGTTTTTTTAGTTAGGTCGTATTAAAAAATATTCACAAAACACAAATTTTAGATTTTGGACTTTTTTCAAAATATTTTCATTTTGAGTTTTACACATCAATCGACTCCTTTAGGTAGCGCTCAGCAAAAAAGTCATGTTTGTAACTAAACTCTTACAATGAGTAGCAATACCACTTTAATTGTATGTCAAAATGGGCCCAAAAAAACCTATTTCCAGCACTCTTCAGCACTTTAATGTCAAATTTTACGACCATGGCCCGATTTATCGAAGCAAAATGTTCGTCGTTGAAAATGTTCGTCGTTGAAAATGTTCGTCGTTAAAAATTTTGGATTGTTCGAAACATTTTCAACGACGAACATAACACGTAATTATAGGACAAATGTCCGTCGTTGAAAAACAAAAGATTGTCGTTGAAAAACAAATGTTCGTCGTTGAAAAAGCAAATGTTCGTCGTTGAAAAACAAATGTTCGTCGTTGAAAAAGCAAATGTTCGTCGTTAAAAAACAAATGTTCGTCGTTGAAAAATTTTTAACGGCGAACATTTCAACGCATGTCTTGAGCTCCGTTGAAATGTTCGTCGTTGAAAAAACAAATGTTCGTCGTTGAAAAACAAATGTTCGTCGTTGAAAAACAAATGTTCGTCGTTGAAAAACAAATGTTCGTCGTTGAAAATTTTTTCAACGACGAGCTTTTGTCTTTTAGAACATAATAATGTTCTAAAAAACCAAAGCTCGTCGTTTAAAAATTTTTCAACGACGAACAATTTCAACGACGAACTTTCAACGACGAACATTTGTTTTTCAACGACGAACATTTGCTTTTTCAACGACGAACATTTGTTTTTCAACGACAAACTTTTGCTTTTTCAACGACGAGCATTTTCAACGACGAACATTTGTTGTTTCGATAAATCGCGCCCATGTCAAATTTCCTATTCACACTAATTTTGTTTTCGACCTAGCTCGGCGAAACCTAAACCGATTTTGATGATCTTGGTGTCGATCGAAAGATCTTTCAAAAATCTAGACGTCAATAGTTTTCGATTTTCGATTTCAGTTATAGATTTTTAAGAAAATCGATTTTTCAAAAATCAGCTGTGTTTGAGCGGCTACGAAAAGCGCGGAGAGCCAAAAATTATAAATCGAAAAATTTGACGTCTGCATTTATATTCTTTCTTTCATTGTGCAAAATTTCAACTTGATCACAATCGGCAGCAGGGAGCTAGATAAAAAAAATAGTCGACTTCGCTACGCAAAAATGTGAGCTTTGCCCACACGTTTTGCTTTTTTAAAAATCAGACCTTTCCTAGTAATGCATAATTCAGTTAAAAAAGATACCAAAAACCATAATCAATTTTTTAAAAAAATAAATCAAAAATTGGACATTTTGGAAGATTTTTCGCCATTTCCGGCTTTTTTTCAGCTGCTCGAGCAGCTGCAAAAAAGCCGGAAACGGCAAAAAAAAAGCTGGAGCAGCTGAAAAAAAGCTGCAGCTTTTTTCAGCTGCTCCAGCAGCTGAAGAAAAGCTCAATGTAAACACGGCCTAAAGCTAAGAAAACGCACATTTTAGTGAAATAAGTAAATAATTTATATCGCGATAAAAAAATTTTCGCTAGGAGTACAAAAATGGTCAAAAAAATTTTAAAAAAATTTTAGCGTAATATGCACATCAAATGAAAGCTCTTGTTATTCTGAACAACTTCTTTACAAGATACTATGGTCAAAAATGACGCTGAAAAAAATTAAACGCCAAAGTCGGTTCCCCTGAGTGCACCTTAACACCTTCTTAACAACTTTTCTTCAAGAACCATAGGTCGATTTTGCTTCAGAAAAAATAATTCACCAAAAAACAAATTCTCGAAGCGCCACCTTAAATACGGGCCAATAACTTTTATTTAAAACAATAAATAACCAATTTTGCAAAAGGATTTGACTCTATTCATTTTTGTGTCTGTCACGTGACTTGCGAAAACCCTATTCACCGGGCACACATAACTCAATTCAAACTCTATCAATTTTGACAATTTATAGCTCGTTTGAAAGGTTTTCAAACGTCTGTGATGTTAAATTTTTTGTTTCGTGAATTTAGTTTTAAATTTTTACTTATAACGATTTTTAACTTTTCATGCAACTTTAACAACGAGTATCTCGCTTCAAAGTCTATTTATTAAAAAAATAAAAATTAGTCATTTTTTTTGATTATTTTTACAGTTTGTGTCAAAATTTTATGTCACAACTCAAAACGTGCGATTTGAAATCTGTGCCCTTTGGCAAAAAACCTTGGTTTTTTGTTGAAAATTGCTTGGCTTGTGGCATGTTTTTATTTTTCTGGCTGAATGGTTTGATGTGACAGACGCTTGCTTCAACTATGTTTGTCTATTTTTCAAAAAGGAAAGTAATTTAGTTTCACCTCGATTTTCTGCGCACGGTTTTTTAGTTTGGTCGTATTAAAAAATATTCACAAAACACAAATTTCAGATTTTGGACTTTTTTCAAAATATTTCCATTTTGAGTTTTACACATCAATCCTCCTTTAGGTAGCGCTCAGCAACAAAGTCATGTTTGTAACTAAACTCTTACAATGAGTAGCAATACCACTTTAATTGTATGTCAAAATGGGCTCAAAAAAACCTATTTCCAATACTCTTCAGCACTTTAATGCAATTATGTCAAATTTTATGACCATGGCCCGATTTATCGAAGCAAAATGTTCGTCGTTGAAAATGTTCGTCGTTGAAAATTTTGGATTGATCGAAACATTTTCAACGACGAACATAACACGTAATTATAGGACAAATGTTCGTCATTGAAAAACAAATGTTCGTCGTTGAAAAACAAATGTTCGTCCTTGAAAAAGCAAACGTTCGTCGTTGAAAATGCTCGTCGTTGAAAAAACAAATGTTCGTCGTTGAAAAACAAATGTTCGTCGTTGAAAAACAAATGTTCGTCGTTGAAAAAGTTTCAACGGCGAACATTTCAACGCATGTCTTGAACTCCGTTGAAATGTTCGTCGTTGAAAGTTTTTTCAACGACGAGCTTTTGTCTTTTAGAACATAATAATGTTCTAAAAAACCAAAGCTCGTCGTTTAAAAATTTTTCAACGACGAACAATTTCAACGACGAACTTTCAACAACGAACATTTGTTTTTCAACGACGAACATTTGTTTTTCAACGACGAACATTTGTTTTTCAACGACGAACATTTGCTTTTTCAACGACGAGCATTTTCAACGACGAACATTTGTTGTTTCGATAAATCGGGCCCATGTCAAATTTCCTATTCACACTAATTTTGTTTTCGACCTAGCTTGGCGAAACCTAAACCGATTTTGATGATCTTGGTGTCGATCGAAAGATCCTTCAAAAATCTGGACGTCAATAGTTTTTGATTTTCGATTTAAATTATAAATTTTTTAGAAAATCGATTTTTCAAAAATCAGCTGTGTTTGAGCGGCTACGAAAAGTGCGGAGAGCCAAAAATTAAAAATCGAAAAATTCGACGTCTGCATTTATATTCTTTCTTTCATTGTGCAAAATTTCAACTTGATCACAATCGGCAGCAGGGAGCTAGATCAAAAAAAAGTAGTCGACTTCGCTACGCAAAAATGTGAGCTTCGCCCACACGTTTCGCTTTTTTAAAAATTAGACCTTTCCTAGTAATGCATAATTCCGTTAAAAAAAATACCAAAAACCATAATCAATTTTTTAAAAAAATAAATAAAAAATTGGACATTTTGGAAGATTTTTCGCCATTTCCGGCTTTTTTTCAGCTGCTCGAGCAGCTGCAAAAAAGCCGGAAACGGCAAAAAAAGCTGGAGCAGCTGAAAAAAAGCTGGAACCGCAGCGTTGTCATGACAACGGAGCAGCTAGTCTATAGTGACCGCCATACTTATCCGCATTTTTTCAGCTGCTCCAGCTTTATTCCAGCTGCTCGAGCAGCTGAAAAAAAGCTGCAGCTTTTTTCAGCTGCTCCAGCAGCTGAAGAAAAGCTCAATGTAAACACGGCCTAAAGCTAAGAAAACGCACATTTTAGTGAAATAAGTAAATATTTTATATCGCGATAAAACAATTTTCGCTAGGAGTAAAAAAATGGTCAAAAAAATTTTAAAAATTTTTTAGCGTAATATGCACATCAAATGAAAGCTCTTGTTATTCTGAACAACTTCTTTACAAGATACTATGGTCAAAAATGTCGCTGAAAAAAATTAAACGCCAAAGTCGGTTCCCCTGAGTGCCCCTGAACACCTTCTTAACAACTTTTCTTCAAGAACCATAAGTCAATTTTGCTTCAGAAAAATAATTCGCCAAAAAACAGATTCTCGAAGCGCCACCTTAAGGTGGCGCTCCGAGAATTTGCACGTACTTCAAAAATTGTAATTTCTTACTTTCATAGTTATATTAGAATTTAGCAAGGTGCGCGGTATCAAATTGAGCATTTCGCCTAAAGGATTTGTCTCAATTCAGTTTTTGTGTCTGTCACGTGACTTGCGAAAACCCTATTCACAGGGCACACATAACTCAAGTCAAACTCTATCAATTTTGACAATCTACAGCTCATTTGAAAGGTTTTGAAACATGTGGGATGATAAATTTTTTGTTTTTCGAATTTCGTTTTAGATTTTTAGTTATAACGATTTTTAACTTTTCACGCAACTTTAACAACAAATATCTCGCTTCAAAGTCCATTTATTTAGAAAGTGAAACTTAGTCAGTTTTTTTGACGTTTTTTCTATATTGTGTCCAAATTTCATGTCTCAACTCAAAACATGCGATTTCGAATCTGTGCCCTTTGACGAAAAACCTTGGTTTTTTATTGAAAAGTTGTTTGGCTTGCTGCATGTTTATATCTTTCTGTGCGAATGGCTTGATTTGACAGACGTTTGCTTCAACTGTGGTTGTCTATTTATCAAAAAGCAAAGTAATTTAATTTTACTTAGATTTTTTGCACACTTTTTTCTAGTTTGGTCATATTAGAAAAATATTCACAAAAACGCAAATTTCAAATTTTCGGATTTTTTCAATTTTTTTCAAATTTGAGTTATTCACATCAATCGACTCTTGAACACCTTCTGAACAAATTTTCTTCAAGAACTACATGTCGATTTTGCTCCAGAAAAAATAATTCGCCAAAAAACAAATTCTCGAAGCGCCACCTTAAGGGGGCGCTCTGAGTAACTTCCAATAAATCAAATTGCTATAATTTTTTATTTCTTGCTGATACGAACTTTTTTTGCTTATGTGCAATCAAGATGAACATCAGGCAACCAATTTTGCAAAGTTTGATGAGTCTCGGAACATTTTAGCAAATATTATGACTGCATCAAAATTGAAATTTTGAAAAATTTGACTAATTTTTGAAGTTACGTAGCTCAATGGTGCCTCAACCAAATTTAACAATCTATAGCTTAAATTAAAGACAATTATCTGGCCGAGGTGCCATTTTTGTTGTATTCTCGTTACCAACGACAAATTTTTAGTTATTTTAGTTTCTATCAAAAGTGACGTTTTAAAAAGCATATCATATTGAGCCAAATCATAATAATTACAACTTAAGAAGTTCGGCGCCTCCATATACATCTGTTCTAACAGTCTGCAAAGTTTCAAGCGGGTCGGTTTTCGCAGCTGACAGTAATCTTAAAAAAATGTACGCTATAGCCCAATTTCAGAAACCTGAAGTTTGCCTACACATACGTATTTTCCAAAAAATAGAGCTAATTTTTCTGTACTAAAATCCGTTGAGAAAAGTTTCAGAAGCCAAAAAGTAGCTAACGAAAAAGTAGTTTGAAAATTAGTGTATTTTTGTCAATGTTGGTCAACGTATTTTGGAAATTTTTTTAGAAAGCTTTGCCTACACAAACGACCTTTTGAAAATTTGCAACTAGCATTCGGCTACAAAGAACTGTTTCAAAAAGTACCAAAAGCCATATAAAATTTTTTGGTATATCGATTTTAAAATTTTTTCCCATTGAAAAATAGATTAAAATTTCAAGTTGAACAAAATTTGACGTTATATACATCAAATGAAAGCTAATTTAATTAGCAACAACTTTTCTTCTTGAGTTATTTAACGAAAACGTACGTGAAAAATTTTATCGCCCAAAGTCGGTTATTCAGAGCGCCACATGCGGGCCAATAACTTTTATTTAAAACAATAAATAACCAATTTTGCAAATGTGAATGCAAAACTGGGCCCAAGTCCTGCATCTGGCACTTTACTAAAAATTCGGCACCCTTTTTTCCGAACAGTCATTGTTGAAAAATCGGTCTTTGGATTGAAAAATTGGAATGAATATCGGTCAGCCGTAGGTATTACTCATATTTATGACTCATATGTGTGTTGGCTTGAACTTACACATTCAACTTAATTTTATGTGACGTCTTTTATTTAGTGTTTGTTTTTGTTTGGTCATCATAGTGACTGTTGTATTTGTGCATTATACATTATATGTATGTTTTTTATTAGTAATTGCTTGTGAAAGTTGACTTAAATAGATGAAGTCAGACTTGTGCAGGGACAACTATTTGCCCCGTGAAGCATTTATTGAAAACTGCTGATTCTTAATGGCTCATGGCAGGCAAATGGCAATTCGGGTTAAATGCAGTTGGGTTGGGGGGGATAGTGGACCTTTTTTTTGAGTAGAGCACCTTAGGGGAAGCATTTTTGCTTCAAAAACCCCTATATCATTTTTTGGATTTTCTGAGATATGGCCTCCACAAATCGGAACCCTCACTGGGTCGTTTTCGCAATTTTTTTCAGAAATCCGTATTTTCTCCGTTCTGCTAAACGTGTTTAAATGGAGTCGGAATAATGATTACATTTTTTTAGAATCAAAACAGAGGCACTGTGACCCCGTTCCTTCCGAAAAAATGGCCAAACTCACCAGAATCCCAATTTTTGGGTTAAATGCAGTTGGGGGGGGGGATAGTGGACCTATTTTTTTGAGTAGAGCACCTTGGGGGAAACATTTTTGCTTCAAGAACCCCTATTTGATTTTTTGGATTTTCTGAGATATGACAACCCGAAATCAGAACCCTCAGTGAGACGTTTCGTTTTCGCAATTTTTTTCCGAAGCCCCTGTTTTTGGGTTAAGGGGGTATATAATTGCGTTTTTAGGTGTTTTTTTGAAAAGCCATAGCTCAGCGATTACAAATTCAAATCACAAGCGGTCTTTTGCATTAGGTAGAACAATATGTTTTCTAAATGTATGCCATGCATTGAAATTTAACCTGTGATTTTGTTTCCAGTATAAGCGACTAAAGAAAGGTCCTTTCCAAAATATTACAATTTTTTACAAAAAGTTTGCGCCACAGCTCTGAATCATACGATTACCTGTTGGGGCTTAAAGTTGGTAAGGCTTTTGACATGTTTAAAATCCCCAGGCATGTCCCCCACTTTTTTAATAACTAGTCAATTTACTGAGAAAATGAGAAAATAGCTGAAAAGCAAACGCACCGAAAATTTAAGATATTTTTTTGTAATTAAAACCCTCTAAAAATGTCCACAGGTGAAATTTCGAAAAAGTGAGAGACATGCCTGGGGATTTTGACCTTTACAGTACTGTCCTAAAAATTCCTGCTCAGGCGTCACTTATAACTTGAGTACTGGTGGCGCAAAGTTTACATAGAAATCACAAAAACCTCGAAAACGCAACTACCACCTTAAATGCAGTTGGGGGGGAAAAATAGTGGACCTATTTTTTTTAGTAGAGCACCTTGGGGGATGCATTTTTGCTTCAAGAACCCCTATTTCATTTTTTGGATTTTCTGAGATATGACCCCCCGAAATCTGAACCCTCAGTGAGGGACGTTTTACAATTTTTTTTCCGAAGCCCTTGATTTTTGCGTTCTAATCGTGTCTAAATGGTGTCAGATTATTGTTTACAATTTTTTAGAATCAAAACAAAGGCTATTTGACCGTGTTCCAGCCGAAAAATTGGCCGAATTCGCCAGAAACGTCTAATTTTTGACCAAATTCAAACTTGGCCTTAATTTAGGCTCGGGCTTAGGCTTAGGCTTAGGGCTTAGGTTTGTATGGGGCTTAGGCTTAGGCTTAGTATCAGGCTTAGGCTTAGGCTTAGGTTCAGGCTTAGGCTCAGGCTTAGGCAATAAAAAAATCGAAATTTTCAGAAAAAATCCTTCCAGCTTAGCCTAGAGAATCCTGCCAACTAAGCCTAGACGATGCCTTAAAACATCATAACGCACTCAAAACTATCCAAAAACAAAGATTATAGCCAATTTTGGCTTCGAACTTTGGCCTACGTTCACGTCCAAAGACACTGAAAATGCAATTTTCAAGGGGTCATAGCTCAGAAAATCCAAATTTGTGGATAGGGGTTCTATTACAAAAAATGCTTCCCCCAAGGTGCTCTACTCCAAAAAATAGGTTTCAGTGTTTTTCAGTAATTTCAGTGTTTTTGGAAGTGAACGTAGGCCAAAGTTCGAAGCCAAAAATGGCTATTATCTTTGTTTTTGGATAGTTTTGAGTGCGTTATGATGTTTTAAGGCATCGTCTAGGCTTAGTTGGCAGGATTCTCTAGGCTAAGCTGGCAGGATTTTTCCTGAAAATTTCGATTTTTTGTTGCCTAAGCCTGAGCCTAAGCCTGAACCTAAGCCTAAGCCTAAGCCTGATACTAAGCCTAAGCCTGATACTAAGCCTAAGCCCCATACTAAGCCTAAGCCCTAAGCCTAAGCCTAAGCCCAAGCCTAAATTAAGGCCAAGTTTGAATTTGGTCAAAAATTGGACGTTTCTGGCGAATTTGGATAATTTTTCGGCAGGAACTCGGTGAAAGAGCCTTTGTTTTGATTCTAAAAAATTGTAAACAATAATCTGACACCATTCAGGCACGATTAGAACGGAAAAAACAAGAGCTTCGGAAAAAAATTGCGAAAACGTCCCTCACTGAGGGTTCAGATTTCGGGGGGTCGTATCTCAGAAAATCCAAAAAATGAAATTGGGGTTCTTGAAGCAAAAATGCTTTCCCCAAGGTGCTCAACTAAAAAAAATAGGTCCACTATTTCCCCCCCCCCAACTGCATTTAAGGGGGTAATTGCGTTTTTAGGTGTTTTTTTAAACTACCATAACTGCACTTAACCTCAACAAAAACTAAAGCGGTCTTTTTTACATTTTTTTACACCTTCTAGCTTTAAAAAAGTATATTTAAAAGCAGATTATCTTTTGCATTTTTACTGCTGCTATCATTTGAATACACCCCATCAGCGGTTTTTTTGACTAATTTTTGCGCCACAGTTATGAAACTCAAGATCAGCCAACAACTACTAAACTTTTTGCAGTTATGCACTGACATAATATCCCCACCCGTTTTTTTGATATAGTTGATAAGTCGTTTCTACGTTGAGAAAATGACATTTTCGTGCAAAAATCACCTAATTTGACTTTTCTCTAAAATTTTCAAAAGCCCATAACACCGACTTTACAAACTATTTTTAGAAAAGGAAAAAAACGGGTGGGGATATTTTCCTAAAGATAATGTGGTTAAAGTTTCGAAGCCGTAGTCCGTTTTTAGCTTGAGTTCTGTGGGCGCAAAAATTACACTGAAATGTCAAAAACCACGAAAACGACATTACCCCCTTAACCCCAAATTTTTTATCCGAGGGGGGGGGGGGCAAATCGCTGAGGGGGGGGGGCAAAACCGCTGAGGGGGGGGCTTCGGCTGCCCGGCCCCCCTCCCTGGCTACGCCACTGTTTTTGACCAAATTCAAACTTGGCCTTATATTAGGCTTGGGCTTAGGCTTAGGGCTTAGGCTTAGTATCAGGCTTAGGCAATAATAAATCGAAATTCTGCCAGCTTAGCTTAGAGAATCCTGCCAACTAAGCCTAGACGATGCCTTAAAACATCATAACGCACTCAAAACTGTCCAAAAACAAAGATTATAGCCATTTTTGGCTTCGAACTTTGTCCTACGTTCACTTTAAAAAACACTGAAAATGCAGTTTTCAAGGGGTCATTGCTCAGAAAATCCAAATTTGTGGATAGGGGTTCTATTACAAAAAATGTTTCCCTCGCGGTGCTCTACTCCAAAAAATAGGTCCAGTATTCCCCCCCCCCAACTGCACTTGATCCCAATTTTTCACCAAATTGAAGCTGGGCCTCAATTTAGGCTTGGGCTTAGACTTAGGGCTTAGGCTTAGGCTTAGTATCAGGTTCAGGCTTAGGCTTTGGCTTAGGAACCCAAAATTCGAAATTTTCAGGAAAAATCCTGCCAGCTTAGCTTAGCCCGCCGAAGATTGACCAATCCTGCCACTCTGCCAGCTAAGCCTAAATGATGCCTTAAAACATCATAACGCACTCAAAACTATCCAAAAACAAAAGATTATATATAGCCATTTATGGGTTCAAAATTTGGCCTACGTTCACTTCCAAAAACACTGAAACTGCAGTTTTCAAGGGTTTATATATCTCAAAAAATCCAAATTTGTGGATAGGGCTTCTATTACAAAAAATATCTCCCATAGGGTGCTCTACTCCTAAAAATAGGTCCACTATTCCCCCCCCCCTACACTTGATCCGGCAATTCTTACGTTTTATTGGTTTCGCGCATACGCTGAGTTCATTTTTGGCAGTTTCCTATCGAAAAAATGTTGATTTTCTACTTTTCCAAAAAATTCAAATTTTGTCGAAAATCTTAATTTTTCGTCATATTGGGGCTAACTCTCGCTTTAGTAACTTTACCGCACTAAAAAACCTCAACTAGCTTCATATTTTAAAAAATTTTGCAGATACAGCCCGAAATTGGTACTGAACCTCACTTGTCTTCAGCCTGGTGTAGCTTCAGAAAACGTTTTGTGACTTTTCAAAGCCTGAACCGATTTGCAAAAGTTTTTCAGCATTTAGTAGCTTGGAAGTTTACTCTTTCAATGGTAGCAGCGGGTTTTTATTTCATGGAGTATTTTTGCCTAAATCCAATTTTTCGCAAAAAATTACATGTAAAGTTTAATTTTTGGACAAAGTTTGATTTCCAGCTAACCTACAAACTTCTAACCTAGCCTATTCGAAAGAGCGTTCAATTTTGACCCCCAACTGGGTTTACGTTTAGTTTAGCACTAAGCCTAAGCCCTAATTTGAAGAAAAAACATGCTGAGAAGCATCAAAAATAACTTTACCGCACTAAAAAACCTCAACTAGCTTCATATTTTAAAAAATTTTGCAGTACAGCCCGAAATTGGTACTGAACCTCACTCGTCTTGTAACGCTTCAATCAGTCTAGTGTTGGTTGCTTCAGAAAAAGTTTTGTGACTTTTCAAAGCCTGAACCGATTTGCAAAATTTTTTCAGCATTTAGTAGCTTAGAAGTTGCTGTTTCAATAGTAGCAGCGGGTTTTTATTTCATGGAGTATTTTTGCCTAAATCCAATTTTGCGCAAAAAATTTCATGTAAAGTTTAATTTTTGGACAAAGTTTGATTTCCAGCTAAAGCTTATATACATTTTACAAACTTCTAACCTAGCCTATTCGAAAGAGCGTTCAATTTTGACCCCTAGCTGGGTTTGGGGGATATATGGGGGACTCCGGATCATTAGGCGAATAAATGCAGTTTTTCTGACTTATTCCACCCCTAACTGTTTTAACACCAATAATTTCACTCTAGATTTTTATTAAAAAGGACGACATCTATTTTGGGGGCTAGAGATAGGATTGGGGGCTTGGATGACAATGGAATGGGGGTTCTATTTTTTTATTAAAAGATGGGATAGGAAACGTTTTATGGCAAAAATAATTTTTTCGCCCCTGCCGAAGATTGACCGCCAGTGGCGTATCCAGGATTTCGCGAAGTCGGGGGGGGGGCGGCTGTGAAGCAAACCGAGGGTGTGATGCGAAGCAATGTGAGCCGTCATATTGAGGGGTGAGCCACCGTAAGCGCGGACACGCGGACCCATAAATTTCCAAAGGGGGCCCTACCTCGGGTGATGACCGGGGGCGGCCGGGTAGCGAGCGATCAATCTCATGTAAAAATTTTTGAGGCCATTTTAGCGTGCTGAAATGCTGGCTGGAAGTTAATGACATTTACAAAGTTGTAAAAATCCAAGACTTATAGGGCGCAGTGGCGTAGCCAAGAAAAAGAAAAAGTTCAGAGGGGAGGGAGGAAATGACTTTTTTGAAACGTGTTCATAGGTGCAACTGAAGAATAGGGGGAAAAATTCCATTTGAACTTTTCATTGCCGAAAAACATTATTTTATACGTTTTTCAGTGCGCTGAGTTCATTTTTAGCACTTTTGAAGCGAAAAAACGTTGATTTATGACTTTTCGAAAAAATTCAAATTTTGTCGAAAATCATCATTTTTCGACATATTGGGATGAATTGTCGAAAATTATCATTAATACAGTCGTAATATCAGTCTTGAATTTGATCATCATAAAGTAACACATATATAATAGTGTATGTAATTCAGCTTTGTTTGCAACTTATTCTGCTCAATTTTGCCAAAAGAGTTCAATTTTCCTAACTATAAAATAGGCGAAATACACGTCGTCAAACTGAGCTCATATATCGAAAGTTTTTGTGTCTTTTTGGGTAGACAATAAAGTAATTATATACATTTTCCCAGAAAAAATAGCCATCTTTAGTCATAAGTACCAATTTTTAATAAATTCAAATACCATAAATACTAATTCAAAATGTCACTGATGCTCAGCATCAAGCTGGCAGTGACAGTCAACTTAGGCGCAAAAGTTCAGCTTTATTTATGCTTCCACAGTAGCAAGTTCGCTTTTATTTGATGCACGCAACAAAGACTAATCCCTTGCTCACCAAAATACTAAGCCTAAGCACTAAGCCTCAGCCTAAGCACTAAGCCTAAGTCTGCGCTCTGCGTCTGAGCGCTAAGGCTAAGCACTAAGCCTAAGCCGGAGGCCTAATTTGAAGAAAAAACCTTCCAAGAAGCATCAGAAATGACTTTACCGCATGAAAAACCGCAAATAGCTTCATATTTTAAACAAGCACTTTTGTTGACGAGCATAATTATTTGTCACATGAGGACTAGTAGTATTATTTTACCGTTCCGGTAAAATACAGCGCGGCGCACAGTATAATATTTTTAACCCTTGCTGCATATTTATTTAACCCTTTTAAAATTTCGACATTTCACTAAGTCCAGTCTGGGGCTGCATTTTGAATTTTAATTATTCACCACAGATGGAGCCTGCGTCACGAGGAAAGCTTTGTGGCAGGACTGCCACGCCTAGCCACTTTACCACCGGTTCGCTTCACTCGGATACCTAAGGCATCCCCGTTAAGTAAGACATTCTGTCAAACAAAACGCCCACAGGTTTCACTAGTGTAAGATAGTGCTTTTCGCTTCTGATGTGACAATATGCGGGAAAGGGTTAAAACCAGTGAAAAGATGGGTCTAGAGCGACAACATAATCAAGAAAAAAGTTTACGTTTTAAACGGTCGTTTTCAAATAAAAAAAGTATTTGCCCGACCCTATTTCATCATCCGTTGCGTGGGACGAGTTCGGTCCTTCGACGAGCCTAGCTGGACCTCATGTATATATGCTTAGTCACTGATTTTTTTACACGAACTGACCTGCACCAGTTGCAGATTAGAAAATAAAAATTGATAAATCCTAAATCTGACCTGATCCCACCCGAGGTCATCCTAATCCGACGGCCTCCGATAGCTGAATTGCCAGCGGTGAGAGGCGTAGCCAGGGGGAGATTTTCCTCCCACTTCGAAATGAGTGCACTGCGCAAGATTTATGTGCTTAATACGCTGTTAGAGACTGTTTAGCTGTTCTATCTCTTTTAGCTTGAACTGAATTTAAGGGGAACTGAACTACCATTGCAGATTTTAAGGCAAACCTATAAGCAGTGCATTTCCTATAAGCAGTTCATTTGTTGGCAATTTTATTTCATACATAAATGCAAAAGTTCTTGTCAAAATGCAAGTGCCAACATGAATGGACACATCGATATTTGATTATGTGTGTGTATATGCAAATCAATTTTCTACCAGCCTTTGGAATGAACGTGATTGTCAAACTGCTGGTAGGCACGTACACATTACACAGACACACACACACACACACACACGCACGCACATGTTTGTATCAGCTATCCGCTGCTGTGCATTAGCCTACAAAGATTGCAGATCAATGCACTGAAACTTAGCATTTTCAGGTGCTTGCAAACTTCAACTTCAAGTGTACACATAATAACTCGTTCATTGCGATAGTATAAACTTTTTTCCACAATCTTACACCAGTTATATATATATAAATTATTTATTTTGCATTCTGTTCTGTTGTTTCAGTTTCATTTAGCAAAATGGATGACAGGTCGAGTTTATTGCTCAGCCAGGATCAAATTCAGGAATTATCAGAAGTCTTTAACACGGTATATATTAGTAATTATATATTATATATATCAGGGATCGACCGGAGTTCCGGTTCCGGTTCAGGTTCCGGTACTTTTTGGTTCCGGTTCCGGTTCCGGTATTTTAAAAGTACCGGAACCGGAACCACTAATTCTCTGACAAAGGATTTTGCTTTTAATTTTCTGTTGTTCGTCCATGAAAATTTTCCGATATGCCTCCAATTGACCACAATCGGCCTAAAAATCAAAAAATTCTTCAAATTTTGTTCCGGCGAACCTCTTGCGACTCTGTAACTAGATTAGTCTTGTCTTCTTTTTTATTCTCTTTCATCAAAGCTCATAAGTTCAACATATTACATATGTATATTACTGTACGCGAATATATACATCTTGCATACTTGTATATGTACATATAAATTTATATATATTGTAGCTTAATACATTGTTATCGTTTGTGCTTGTTATCGTTTTATTGTTAACGGATATTGTAATATAGTACTAGTACTACATACAAATAGCTTCTGATTTTTTATTCGGGCATTCTTTCTTATGTTGCAGTGCTTATTCTTTATCAATTATGCTGTGCTTCTTGTGTCCAATTTCTTGTATTACTGCAACTAGCTCAATGAAAGCCGAAGGTCGAAGGTCCTCAGTTTTTCACGCTACGCTGAAAAATTATGTAATCTGTGTAAACCTTTCTATCTAACACAGGGTTTTTTTTTGAAAATCCGAAGTGCGGATACTTTACGGACGGCCAAATTTTTTTGCGGACGGATAAATTTTTCTGCGGACAGTCGGCAAAATTCATGCATTTATGTTGCAAAATTTTAATTTTAGTGTGCAAAATTTTATTTTTCTGTGCAAACTGTAAATGCATTTTCTTCGCCTATATAGCAGCAAATATACGCGTTTTTATACCTCTAGAGGTATATACGTTCACGACCTACGTGTATATATATATATATATATATATATATATATTATATATATATATATATATATATATATATATATTATATATGGCAAAAAAAAAATGCATTTTCAGTTTTTGCACAGAAAAATTTTGCACACTAGAATTTTGCGCATAAATGTGCGTGAATTTTGCCGCAGAAAAATTTATCCGTCCGCAAAATTTCACCGTAAAATATGCACACCAAAAAAATATATATATATATATATATATATATATATTTTGCACACTAAAATTAAAATTTTGCAAATGCATGAATTTGCCGAAATGTCCCGGGAAAAAATTATCCGTCCGCAAAAAAATTTGGCCGTAAAGTATCCGCACTTTCGGATTTTCAAAAAAAAGTTATATATTAATCGAAAAGGTTTACACAGGGATTATTTTTCGGCGTACGTGAAAACTGAGAAGCCGACCTCCGCCCTCATTGAGCTGGTTGCAGTAATACGAGAATAAACACAAGGCGCACGTGGTGATAAAGAATCAGCGCTGCGAACTGATGCCCGAATAAAAAATCGGGGGAAGCTATATATATATTTTTCAGCGTAGCGTGAGAAACTGAGGACCACTTTCATTGAGTTAGTTGCAGTAATACAAATTGAACAGCGCGCGTAACTGATAAAGAATAAGCACTGCAACATAAGAAAAGAATGCGTCGGAAGCCAAAGTACTAGTACTAGTACTATACCGTATAGTTATATATATATATATATATATACTATATACTATATATATATATATAAGCTATATATATAATTATATATTTATAGTAATAGTGCAATATAATTATATTCGCATATGCAAGTACAATTTTGCCGACTGTCCGCAGAAAAATTTATCCGTCCACCAAAAAATTTGGCCGTCGTAAAGTATCAGCCGCTTCGAATTTTCAAAAAAAAACCCTGTGTTAGATAGAAAGGTTTACACAAATTACATAATTTTAGCGTAGTTGAGAAAACTGAGCCTTCGACCTTCGGCTTTCATTGAGCTAGTTGCAGTAATAGTACAGAAATTGGACACAAGAAGCACAGCATAATTGATAAAGAAATAAGCGCTGCAACATAAGAAAGAAAGTACAAATAAAAAATCAGAAGCTATTTGTATGTAGTACTAGTACTATATCTACAATATCCGTTAACAATAAAACGATAACAAGCACAAACGATAACAATGTATTAAGCTACAATATATATATATATATATGCATATTGAATACAAGTGCAATATGTGATGAAATATTCATACAGTAAGACTAATCTAGTTACAGTCAGAGCTCGCCGGAACAAAAAATTTGAAGAATTTTTTGATTTTTAGCCAATTGGAGGCATATCGAAATTTTCATGGACGAAAAAAATTAAAAGGAAATACTTTTGTCAGAGAATTAGTGGTTCGAGTTCCGGTCTTTACAAGTTTAATATATAGAACATAAAGTAAGAAGACAGGGAAAAAAAAGGAAAAAAAGACTAAAGAAGTTACAGAAGCAAGATTTGAAGAGGAAATCGAGAATTAGACCGTTTTTTTATAATAAAAGGCAAAAAAAAGGAGGTTTATATAAAATAACAGTAAACAAAAAACAGAAAGCAAAATCCCATAAAAAGATTAGTGGTTCCGTTTTCAGGGCTACTTTTAAAATACCGGAACCGGAACCGGAACCAAAAAGTTGCCGAAACCTTCAAACACAGAAATTTCAGAACCCCATCGATCCCTGATATATATAATTTATTTAATTACTAATATGTACGTCGTTAAGGCTTCTGGTAATGTCCTGGAATTAATACCTGGCTGAGGCATAAGAAACTCGACCTGTCATCCATTTTTGCTAAATGAAACTGAAACAACAGAACAGAATGCAAAAAAAATAAATTTTTTATATATATATAACTGGGTGTAATTGTGGAAAAAAGTTATTCTATCGCAATGAACGAGTTATTATGTGTACACTTGAAGTTTTCAAGCACCTGAAAATGCTAAGTTTCGTGCATTGATCTGCAATATTTGTAGGCTAATGCACGGCGGCGGATAGTGGATACAAACATGTGTGCGTGTGTGTGTGTGTGTGTGTGTAATGTGTACGTACCAGCAGTTTGACAATCCCGTTTTCCGAAGGCTGGTAGAAAATTGATTTGCGTGTCGCTGCGCGCGTAATCCCCCCCCCCCCCCCCCCCCATTGCATGTTGGCACTTGCGCTTTGAGGAACTTTTGCATTTATGTCTGGAAAATGAAATTGGAGTCCGAACAAAATGAACTGCTTATCCAGGGAAAGTGCTCTTCTTTATAGGTTTTGCCTTTAAAAATCTCCGAATAGTAGTTTCAGCTCCCCTTAAATTCCGGTTTCAAGCTAAAAGATGGATGCGGCATCTAGAAGCGGTGCTGGGCGCGTAGTTAGCGCGTGTGAGCATAGAGTGTTGCGGCAGTGCGCTCGGTTTTGGAAGTAGGAAAATGGGGCTCCGTGGCGCCTGCTCACCTCTGGCAACTTGGAGGCTGTGGGGTGCAAGATGCGGATCTAGGGTGCACCTCTAAGATCGGGTCAGAATTTGGATTTTATCAATTTTTATTTTCTAATCTGAAAACTGCAGTGCAGTGGTGCGGCTCAGTAACAAAATCGGGTGACTTGAGCATATACATGAGGTTCAGCTTCTAGAAAAAAAAATTTTGGACCCGACCCAAACAAATCGATAGGGTCGGCAGAATCCCTTTTTTTTTAAGCGACCGTTTTAAAAACATAAACTTTTTCTTTTTAGTTGTGTATGTCCCGCTCTCCAAGACCCCATCTTTCCACTGGTTTTAACCCTTTCCGTATGTTATATCAGGAAGCAAAAAGCACTATCTTACACACTAGTGAAACCTGTGAGGGGCGTTTTGTTTGGACGAAATGTCTTACTTAACGGGATGCGTTGCAACTGTCCGAGTGAAGCGAACCATGAGGTAAAGTCGGCCTAAGCGTGCGGTATCCCTACCACAAAGCTTTCCTGAGGCGCCAGGCTCCATCTGTGGTGGGGGAATAATAAAAATTCAAAATGCAGCCCAGCCAGAGCAGTGAAATGTTTGGAAATTTTAAAAGGTAAATAAATATGCACAAGGTTTAAAATATTATACTGTGCGCGCGTTGAGGTGGTTTTATGTATGTTGGTCTTCCGTTCAGTTACGTATATACTGCGGATAATATGGATACAAATCCTAAATTTGGGCTTGCGATTTTAAAAAATTGGTTAGCCTGAAAAAACTTAAAATTTGGCATATTAATGCACCTCGTTGTCTTCGAGCGGTCGCAAAATTTAATTTTTGAGCGAATCGAAAGTGTTTAAGAAATTTAGTTAGATTTACGTTTTTCAAAAAGTCGTGATTTTGCTGTTTTTCAAGATATCAATCATATTCATTAAAAATAAGATTTTGCGACCGCTCAATCACGTTATGGCAAGCAAAATGAGCTATTGGTTGTGCAACAACTATATTGCTGTGAAGAGAAATCGCAGAGCCGAAATTCCGCTAACGTTTGGGCTACAGTGAATGCTAATTTGTATCAATCAACTTCTTATTTTGTGCTTGGGCATACTTTTACACCAGCTTGCTATTGCACATCTAAAATTGGCCCCAGATTGACGTTTTTTGAAAAGTAATATTTCAGGAGCGCCACCTTAAGGTGGCGCTCTGAATAACCGACTTTGAACGATAAAAATTTTAACGTAAGTTTTCGTTAATTAACTCAAGAAGAAAAGTTGTTGCAAATTAAATTAGCTCTCATTTGATGTATATAACGTCAAATTTTGTTCAACTTGAAATTTTAACTTATTTTTTCAATGGGAAAAAATTTTTAAATCGATATACCAAAAAAATCTATATGGCTTTTGTTACTTTTTGAAGCAGTTCTTTGTAGCTGATTGCCAGTTGCAACTTTTCAAAAAGTCGTTTGTGTACGCAAACCTTTCTAAAAAAATTTCCAAAATACGTAGACCAACATTGACAAAAATACACTATTTTTCAAACTAATTTTTCGTTAGCTACATTTTGGCTTCTGAAATTTTTTCTCAACGGATTTTAGTACAGAAAAATTAGCTCTATTTTTTGGAAAATACGTATGTATAGGCAAACTTCAGGTTTCTGAAATTGGGCTATAGCGTACATTTTTTTACGATTACTGTCAGCTGCCAAAACAGATCCGCTTGAAACTTTTGCAGAATGTTAGAGCAGATGTATATGGAGGTACCGAACTTCTTGAATTGTAACTATTATGATTTGGCTCAATATGATAGGCTTTTTAAAACGTCATGTTTGATAAAAATTAAAATAACTAAAAATTTGTCGCCGGTAACGAAAAGTCGACAGAAATGGCACCTCGACAAGATAATTGTCTTTAATTTAAGCTATAGATTGTGAAATTTGGTAGAAACACCATTGAGCTACGTCATTTCAAAAATTAGTCAAATTTTTCAAAATTTCGATTTTGATTCAGTCATAAAATTTGCTAAAATGTTCTGAGACTCATCAAACTTTGCAAAAATGCTTGCCTGGTGTTCCTCTTGATTGCACTTAAGCAAAAAAGTTCGTATCAGCAAGAAACAAAAAATTATAGCAATTTGATTTATTGGAAGTTTCTTTTCAGAGCGCCCCCTTAAGGGGGCGCTCCGGGAATCAAGGATTTGGGCCGCATTTTTTAAAAACAGCCAAAACAACCTATCATTCTTGAATGAAAGTTGCCCAAAATACTATTTCTGATGTTTTGACGTGCATATCTCCATAACAAAAAATTTGGAAAAAAATGGACAATTTACTGATTTTATTCGACTTTTACACAAATTCAGCAAGTAAGCCAGTGCATCAACGCTTTTTGAGGTTTTGCAAACGGAGACGATTCAGTAGATTTTATTAGTTGTAATCAAATCAATTAAATCAATCAAATCAATTAAAACAATTTTATTGCGTTCTGTGCAAAAAAATGCACAAGAAACCATTTTCAGAAGCAGCAGACTCAAATATAGGCTGTGTGAATACAAAACCAATTTTTCGGCATTCGATTATGAAATGCTGGTAGGATATTTTTCTACAGAATTTTGCGCAATTATAGCCTTAGGTTCTGCGCGGTTGAACAATTGTTTAGTTTTTTAAAATAAAGCTTAGAAATTTTTTTATATGAATTTTATTGCTCAAAGTTCGACTTCGAAAACACATAATGACATTTTTTATTCAAACCTGACATAAATGTTGAAAACCAAAATAATGTTCAACTAGAAAAGCACATAAGCTAAATTTTGGTATATAAAGTGTGACGATACACAAAGCATAAGCAGAGTAGATATCGTTTGCCGAAAATTCACCACGTTTGGTGCTCTGTGAGTCACGTGACATGATCACGTGATCTGAAATTTTGCCTCCAGTGTTCTTTGTGCCATAGTACAAATATGTATAGTAAAGTTTGACATTTACCAATTTTTTTGCCAATTTTCGATGTAACCCCCGATTCCCGGAGCGCCCCCTTAAAGGGGGGACAATCTTGTTTAAAAAATTTTGCTGAACGTTGAACAACCCCAGCGAGATGACAACGCAAAGCGACGTAAAGTCAGAGGCGGACACCTCCCAGAAAAAGTTTTTGTGATTTGGTGGCCAAATTTTATCAATTTACATCTATTTTCGTTCTGCGGCTACCAAAAGTTTTCTTTTGTTTTGGGCAAAGTAGTGTCAATATACCTCCTCTGTCCGCCGTCTTGCCTCCGCTCAACCCACCGCACGGTTTTCAATTAAAAGCCATCCAAAACATATCTAAATACCAATCATACATAGTTGTCAGCATTATATACTCATTATTAATACACCATATGAGATAAAAGCCATGTACAATATTAGCAGTAATGAATTGAGGTAGAAGCGAGAGTCCCTTGAAAGAAAACTTTATAAAAATTTTGAAACTTCAGTGCTAGTTTTTGTCAATTGGGGACGTGCGGGGAAACTGTTTTCTTGGATTTCTTAAAACCAAAAGGGGGACCACATGAAAAAAGTGAAAGAGAGAAAGTGCTGGAATTATGCAAAAGAGGAGCTGAGCATAGAGAAGGGGGGGGCCACAAGAAAATTGTTGCAAGAAAAAAACTCCGATCGTAAAAAATTATTTGGCTTTTTTTAAATCATTTTTTGGCTTTTTTTTAACTTTTTTCTGTTTTTTTTCTAGTTTTTTTTTACCGTTTTTAGGATCTAGTTTTTTTCATGTTTCTTTATAACTTTGTCAAAATAGGATCTAGTTTTTTTCTGGTTTTTTTTTAGCTTTTATCTAACTTTTTTCAGTTTTGCCCCAAATAGGATTTAATGTTTTTGGAGTAGGGATGTTTTCAGTTAACTGCTAACTGATTCATTTTCAGTTAAAGTTAAGCAGTTACAGTTAACTGATAAACTCTTGCTGATAATAACTGATAATTGAACTGTTCTGATTATGCAAAGCAGTTAAAAAATGATAACTTAACTGCACAATTCTCAAAAGCAGTTAACTTAACTGTAACTGAACTGCTTCGGTTGTAAAAAACTGATTGAAATCAGTTAACTGATATTCTTTTCAGTTACATGCAATAACTGAAACTTATTTTCAGTTATACGTCGAAACATGCATGAAATCATTTGTGGCGTTCTTTTTTTTTGCTTTATTGCTTTTTTTCAATGATACTCAAGTTTTTGTATTTGTAGAATTGTCACTAAAAACATTGAAAGGGCAAAACGTCAGTTAAATGAACGATTGGACTTGAATTTTCAGTTTAGGACCACTTTACGTTCTGCCTATTATTCTATTTGATTCATTGTTTTATGTTTTATTCTATTCTGCGCATTGTTTTGAGCTCATTCTTCCAAGAATTCATGTCATTTACACTTTACAGTTGCTACTTGGCAATTGTTACAGAAGTCTACAGTTTTTGTATTGAAACAATAATGTTTGATCCCATGTTGACAAGAGGTTTTTGGTTTGGAGTAGATTCAAGTGGTAGTAATTAAATAGTTAATAATTAGCAGTTAATTAAGTACTAATTTAGTAGAAACTACTAGGGCAAAAAAGTTAAACCATTTTTACTTAAGTTAAAGTTAAAGTTAAAGTAGGTAAAAAGCCATTGCTTCAATTTAAGTTAAAGTTACAGTAAAAGGTAAAGTAAGCCGAAAATCAGTGACTTTTATATAACTTTTGTAAAATAACTTCAATTTAAAGTAAGGTTGTTTTAATTTAAGTTAAAGTTACAGTGAAAGTACGACCTCTAACTTTTTTTGGAGTTAAAGTTAAAGTTAAAGTAATACCCTTAACTTTTTTACTTTCAGTTAAAGTTAAAGTTAGTTAGTTAGTTTTGCCCTAGAAACTACGTGAAAACTTCAGCAAATATCGGGATTAGCGGAAAAAGAAACCAGCATTTTTAGAGAAATAACTGAAAAAATTTTCAGTTAAAGTTATCAGTTATAGTTAAGTTAACTGAACTGTAACTGAACTGATTAAAATTTTGCAAAATTAACTGATAACTGAACTGATCTAATTTTAACTTAATCAGTTAACTGATTAACTGAACTGATTAAGATTTGGATTAAGATTATTATTATTACTAAAGATTATTTGGATTAAAGATTTGAGACTAAGATAACTGAAAACATCCCTATTTTAGAGTACATTTACGCCCTTTTTGTCACTTGTTTTAGTCTTTTGTGTCTGTAATTCCCATTGTAATGCATTATTTTAGCTTATTTTTTCTGTATTTTTCAGGTGTTTTTTGGTGGGTTTAAATTAGTTTTTGAGCTTTTTTTGAGTTTTTTATATGCTTTTCTGATTGTTTGCTGATGTGATGTAAGTATTCTTAGATAATTCAAACTTTTTCAAAATACGATCTAGTTTTTTTCTAGCTTTTTTCTCGATTTTTTCTGATTTTTTTAACTTTTTTTTACTTTTTTCTGCTTTTATTTTTTGTATTCTTAGTTTTATATACTTTTATATATGTTATATATCATATATGTACATGTATATCGTTATTTACTTTGAATTATTGTTTTTTTGTTTTCTTCCTTTTTTTAGTTTATTTGGTTTTTTATATGTTCATTAAGCGGCTACAGTTATTTTGGGGTTAGAGAGCAGATTATACATATATAGTGGTGTGGCCCCTACCCTTTTGCTTTTAAATCTATGCTTTTGTAAATCTTTACCCCCACCCCCCCCCCAAAAAACCCAAACCACAAAAAACAAACACCTCTTAGCAAACAGAAAAACTTGCTTTACTGTGACTGTACAAAACAAAAACAACAATTTCTTGCAAAAAAATTTGGTTGTAAAACGTCGTCTTAGCCTGTATACCCTGACACGCCTTATGAAGCCTGTTTTGGTGATGTTACGACAAAATTTGGCATTTTTTGAAATATTCATGCTTTAGTTGCTGTGTATATACCATTTAAATACAAGAATAGAGTAATTCTTCCGTATACGCACACCCTGCACTGAGTGAGAGTGAGTGAGTATGCATCATCTTCCGTATAGGAACGCCCACTTTAAACTCAGGCTGGAAATTTAGTTTAAACTAAATTTGCGTCTAGCCCATAATGCATCATATTCCGTATACGCACACCCTTTGTTTCCACTTAGTTTATAGGTTTACAGGTGGTATTTCTTGTTAATTGTTCTTGGCAAACTGTTTCGACTCTATTTTTAACACAATTTAGTGAAATAAAACATTGTTGCATAGCTCATAACTGGGGTCATCTTTAACCAATTTTGAAGATCAATATACCAAAATGAGCGTCTATGTAAGGCCTACTTGGTTAAATAGTTAAAAAGACAATATCTAAGTCGTGTATATAATTTGCTAGAAGGCAAAAAAATGGTGTTCCAAGATACCCATTTTCAAGTTCCCCTATGGCAATTGTACCCATTTATAATTGTGTGCCTTTTTTGACGGGCAGGCGGTAGGTCCATTGTGGTGGGTCCTTTGGTTTTGCACCATTTACTGCTATTAATTCAATTTTGGCTCTTCATTAAGTTCGGACACCTGTTTAATTACTGGCGCGAATACCAAGAACAAGTAACAAGAAATACCACCTCTAAACCTAGAAACTAAGTGGAAACAATGGGTGTGCGTATACGGAATATGATGCATTTTGGGCTAGACGCAAATTTAGTTTAAATTAAATTTCCAGCCTGAGTTTAAAGTGGGTGTTCCTATACGGAAGATGATGCATACTCACTAACTCTCATTCAGTGCAGGGTTTGCGTATACTGAAGAATTACTCCATTCTTGTATTTAAGTGGTATATACACAGCAACTAAAGCCTGAATATTTCAAAAAATGCCAAATTTTGTCGTAACATCACCAAAACAGGCTTCATAAGGCGTGTCAGGGTATACAGGCCAAGACGACGTTTTACAACCAAATTTTTTTAGCAAAAAATTGTCGTCAAACAAATTAGCGTTTTTTCCCGCAATATGGTGTTTTCCCCGCACAAACTTTTTACAGTCACAGGTAAAACACAACGTTTTTCACTGTTCTTGAGCTATAGAAGTATAGAGGAAAGGTAACTTGTTTGAAAAATGCAAACGGCGTTAGCCAAAACGTTTTTTGTGAAAAATTATGACAAGTCAGATATTTGGAAAATTTTGTCACTTTGCAATTTTTCACATGCAAAATTTTGATATTTCATTAAGAATGCTGCAAGACTCAGAACTGCACAAAAATTGGTGAGGTAAGTAAGTTTCAGATGCGCTCTCGACCTGACCTACATACTCAAAAAGGGCCTATGTTTAAAGATTCGACCAGAAAGCACTAGGGATTTACCCCGCAAAAGGCGTAGGGGTTTTTCCCACACCACTATATATGTATAATGGAAAAATGTTTTCACCCGTAAAATGGTACCCACCTCATCTTAATAAAAGTAAAAAACCCCATGGCCTTGATCTGATCTCTAGCCCCCAAAATAACTGTTGCCGCTTTTAATGAACATATAAAAAACCAAGATTTAAACTCAGCAGAAAAAAAGGAAGAAACACAAAAATACAATAAATTGATGTACAATAACGATATACATGTACATATATGATATATAACATGATATAAAAGGTATATAACGAACTTTAAGAACGTTACAAAACGATTTGATAAAAGCAGAAAAAAGTTAAAAAAAAGTTAGAAAAAATCAGAAAAAATCCAGAAAAAAGCTAGAAAAAAACTAGATCGTATTTTGAGAAAGTTTGAATAATCTAAAAATACTCACATCACATCAGCAAACAATCAGAAAAGCATAGTAAAAAACTCAAAAAAAGCTCGAAAACCAATTTAAACCCACCAAAAACACCGAAAAATACAGAAAAAATAAGCTAAAATAATGCATTACAATGGGAATTACAGACACAAAAGACTAAAACAAATGACAAAAAGGGCGTAAAAGTACTCCAAAATAGGGATGTTTTCAGTTATCTTAATCTTAATCTTTAATCCAAATAATCTTTAATAATAATAATAATCTTAATCCAAATCTTAATCAGTTCAGTTAATCAGTTAACTGAATAGGTTAAAATTAGATCAGTTCAGTTATCAGTTAATTTTGCAAAATTTTAATCAGTTCAGTTACAGTTAAGTTAACTTAACTATAACTGATAACTTTAACTGAAAATTTTTTCAGTTATTTCTCTAAAAATGCTGGTTTCTTTTTCCGCTAATCCCGATATTTGCCGAAGTTTTCACGTAGTTTCTAGGGCAAAACTAACTAACTAACTTTAACTTTAACTGAAAGTAAAAAAGCTAAGGGTATTACTTTAACTTTAACTTTAACTCCAAAAAAAGTTAGAGGTCGTACTTTAACTGTAACTTTAACTTAAATTAAAACAACCTTACTTTAAATTGAAGTTATTTTAAAAAAGTTATATAAAAGTCATTGATTTTCGGCTTACTTTAACTTTTACTGTAACTTTAACTTAAATTGAAGCAATGGCTTTTTACCTACACCTTGTACTTTAACTTTAACTTTAACTTAAGTGAAAACGGTTTAACTTTTTTTGCCCTAGTAGTTTCTACTAAATTAGTACTTAATTAACTGCTAATTATTAACTATTTAATTACTACCACTTGAATCTACTCCAAACCAAAAACCTCTTGCCAACATGGGATCAAACATTTGTTTCAATACAAAAACTGTAGACTTCTGTAACAATTGCCAAGTAGCAACTGTAAAGTGTAAATGACATGAATTCTTGGAAGAATGAGCTCAAAACAATGCGCAGAATAGAATAAAACATAAAACAATGAATCAAATAGAATAATAGGCAGAACGTAAAGTGGTCCTAAACTGAAAATTCAAGTCCGATCGTTCATTTAACTGACGTTTTGCCCTTTCAATGTTTTTAGTGACAATTCTACAAATACAAAAACTTGAGTATCATTGAAAAAAAGCAATAAAGCAAAAAAAAAGAACGCCACAAATGATTTCATGCACGTTTCGACGTATAACTGAAAATAAGTTTCAGTTATTGCATGTAACTGAAAAGAATAGCAGTTAACTGATTTCAATCAGTTTTTTACAACCGAAGCAGTTCAGTTACAGTTAAGTTAACTGCTTTTGAGAATTGTGCAGTTAAGTTATCAGTTTTTAACTGCTTTGCATAATCAGAACAGTTCAGTTATCAGTTATTATCAGTTAACTGTAACTGCTTAACTTTAACTGAAAATGAATCAGTTAGCAGTTAACTGAAAACATCCCTACTCCAAAAACATTAAAACCGATTTGGGGCAAATCTGAAAAAAGTTAGAAAAAAACCAGAAAAAAACCAGAAAAAAACTAGATCGTATTTTGACAAAGTCAGAAAAAAACATGAAAAAAACTAGATCGTAAGTTAGAAAAAAACTAGAAAAAAAACAGAAAAAAGTTAGAAAAAAGTTAAAAAAAAACCAGAAAAAAACCAAATAATTTTTTACGATCTAGTTTTTTTCTGGAAATAATTTTCCTGTGGCCCCCCCTTCGCGATTTTAGCCCCCCCTTCGCAATTTCAGCAACCCCCCTTTTTCACTTTTTTCATGTGGTCCCCCTTTGGTTTTAAGACACCGCCGAAAAAATTTTCCCGGCACGTCCCCAATTGACAAAAACTACACTGAAGTTTCAAAATTTTTCTAAAATTTTCTTTCGAGGGGATCTCGCCCCTACCCTAATTCATTACTGCTATACTGTACATGGCTTTTATCTGATATGGTGTATTAATAATGAGTATATAATGCTGACAACTATGTATGATTGGTATTTAGATATGTTTTGGATGGCTTTTAATTAAAAACCGTGCGGTGGGTTGAGCGGAGGCAAGACGGCGGACAGTGGAGGAGATATGTACTTTGCCCAAAACAAAAGAAAACTTTTGGTAGCCGCAGAACAAAAATAGATGTAAATTGATAAAATTTGGCCACCAAATCACAAAAACTTTTCTGGAGGCTGCTCGCCTCTGACTTTACGTCGCTTTGCGTTGTCATCTCGCTGGGGTTGTTCAACGTTCAGCAAAATTTTTAAACAAGATTGTCCCCCCTTAAGGGGGCGCTCCGGGAATCGGGGGTTACATCGAAAATTGGCAAAAAAATTGGTAAATGTCAAACTTTACTATACATATTTGTACTATGGCACAAAAGAACACTGGAGGCAAAATTTCAGATCACGTGATCATGTCACGTGACTCACAGAGCACCAAACGTGGGTGAATTTTCGGCAAACGATAACTCTGCTTATGCTTTGTGTATCGTCACACTTTATATACCAAAATTTAGCTTATGTGCTTTTCTAGTTGAACATTATTTTGGTTTTCAACATTTATGTCAGGTTTGAATAAAAAATGTCATTATGTGTTTTCGAAGTCGAACTTTGAGCAATAAAATTCATATAAAAAAATTTCTAAGCTTTATTTTAAAAAACTAAACAATTGTTCAACCGCGCAGAACCTAAGGCTATAATTGCGCAAAATTCTGTAGAAAAATATCCTACCAGCATTTCATAATCGAATGCCGAAAAATTGGTTTTGTATTCACACAGCCTATATTTGAGTCTGCTGCTTCTGAAAATGGTTTCTTGTGCATTTTTTTGCACAGAACGCAATAAAATTGTTTTAATTGATTTGATTGATTTAATTGATTTGATTACAACTAATAAAATCTACGTATCGTCTGTTTGCAAAACCTCAAAAAGCGTTGATGCACTGGCTTACTTGCTGAATTTGTGTAAAAGTCGAATAAAATCAGTAAATTGTCCATTTTTTTCCAAATTTTTTGTTATGGAGATATGCACGTCAAAACATCAGAAATAGTATTTTGGGCAACTTTCATTCAAGAATGATAGGTTGTTTTGGCTGTTTTTAAAAAATGCGGCCCAAATCCTTGATTCCCGGAGCGCCCCCTTAAGGGGGCGCTCTGAGTAACTTCCAATAAATCAAATTGCTATAATTTTTTGTTTCTTGCTGATACGAACTTTTTTGCTTAAGTGCAATCAAGAGGAACACCAGGCAAGCATTTTTGCAAAGTTTGATGAGTCTCAGAACATTTTAGCAAATTTTATGACTGAATCAAAATCGAAATTTTGAAAAATTTGACTAATTTTTGAAATGACGTAGCTCAATGGTGTTTCTACCAAATTTCACAATCTATAGCTTAAATTAAAGACAATTATCTTGTCGAGGTGCCATTTTTGTCGAATTTTCGTTACCGACGACAAATTTTTAGTTATTTTAATTTTTATCAAAAGTGACGTTTTAAAAAGCCTATCATATTGAGCCAAATCATAATAGTTACAATTCAAGAAGTTCGGCACCTCCATATACATCTGCTCTAACATTCTGCAAAGTTTCAAGCGGATCTGTTTTGGCAGCTGACAGTAATCGTAAAAAAATGTACGCTATAGCCCAATTTCAGAAACCTGAAGTTTGCCTATACATACGTATTTTCCAAAAAATAGAGCTAATTTTTCTGTACTAAAATCCGTTGAGAAAAGTTTCAGAAGCCAAAAAGTAGCTAACGAAAAATTAGTTTGAAAAATAGTGTATTTTTGTCAATGTTGGTCAACGTATTTTGGAAATTTTTTTAGAAAGGTTTGCCTACACAAACGACTTTTTGAAAAGTTGCAACTGGCAATCAGCTACAAAGAACTGCTTCAAAAAGTAACAAAAGCCATATAGATTTTTTTGGTATATCGATTTAAAGATTTTTTCCCATTGAAAAATAAGTTAAAATTTCAAGTTGAACAAAATTTGACGTTATATACATCAAATGAGAGCTAATTTAATTTGCAACAACTTTTCTTCTTGAGTTAATTAACGAAAACTTACGTGAAAAATTTTATCGCTCAAAGTCGGTTATTCAGAGCGCCACCTTAAGGTGGCGCTCCTGAAATATGACTTTTCAAAAAACGTCAATCTGGGGCCAATTTTAGATGTGCAATAGCAAGCTGGTGTAAAAGTATGCCCAAGCACAAAATAAGAAGTTGATTGATACAAATTAGCATTCACTGTAGCCCAAACGTGAGCGGAATTTCGGCTTGCGATTTCTCTTCACAGCAAGATAGCTGTTGCACAACCAATAGCTCATTTTGCTTGCCATAACGTGATTGAGCGGTCGCAAAATCTTATTTTTAATGAATATGATTGATATCTTGAAAAACAGCAAAATCACGATTTTCGAAAAACGTAAATTTAACTAAATTTCTTAAACACTTTCGATTCGCTCAAAATCAAATTTTGCGACCGCTCGAAGACAACGAGGTGCATTAATATGCCAAATTTTAAGTTTTTTCGTTGAACCAATTTTTTAAAATCGCAAGCCGAAATTTGCGATTGTATTCACACGCACTTTATTTCAGCATCATGCAGAAAATACAGCTTTATTTTGCAAAACATTACACCAAACTCAGTAACAGATCAAATATTTTAAAGTATGTGCAAGTAAAACACAGCTACTAGTGTTTTTCAATCTTCCAAAATCATCACTTACGTGTAAATACACTGGCTTATATAGCCATTTTCGTGAAAATCTATTTTTCTTACAGAAAAAAGCTCAAAAATTTCGGAAAATTTTTGCATGTAATATGGGTATTAAATTAAAGGAAATTCACTTCTGAACAACTTTTGTTCTTGCGATGCATGTTTATTT
>JASANF010008871.1:0-88313 GCA_030248245.1 Trissonchulus sp. WLG1_4
TTAATCTCAGCCAAACATGTCCCTATGATTTCTAGACAGTGACCAGTCAGGGATGTAACACGGGGTGTGACAATTTCTCGGGTTGCTCCAAGCTCTTCCCATAGCCTACTGCTCACTAAAGTGACTGTGCTCCCTGTATCTATAAGCATTTCAGATGGTACTCCACAAATTTTTCCGTAGACTATTGGGGTGTTACCTTGGCTAAAATCTGGGCCATACCCCATCAAGCCTGCTTCGGCAGGAAGGACTAGCGCGTCTTCCCTGACCATGTTAGACCTAGCTGAGTTTCTTTCCCGGTGGGCTTCCAACAAACGTTCTACCAGCCTACGGTTTTGTTCTTTCAAAGAAGTTGGATCAGCTTCCTGGCCTTCAGGTGGTAGGTTAGTGTCTGAGTCACCTGTTGTGTACAGATGACGTACACGTTGATCTTGGGGTGGTGGAAACTTGCCTCTACTTGGCGATGCATTACGATTATGGTTTTGAGCTGAAATTTGAAACCGTTGTGGTGTGGGGTTCGGGCCTGGACGGCCTGAATCAGCCCCATAGTTGTTTCGACTATTGCACCTCACTGCAATGTGACCTGGCTTGCCACATGCATTACATATAGGCCGCCCATCAATGGTTCTTCGGTTTCGGGGACCTCCAGACCCGCGGTCCAGAGATTGTGAAGTTCTTGCTGGTGGTCTATACCGGCCCGCTGCTTCCATGGCATCTAGTCTTTGCAACAATTTATCAAAAAGTTTCTCATTAATCTTTGCTTGCTCATGTAGTACATCAAAAACCGTCGGTTCTTCCGCTCTTTTAGGGGGTACATCAAACCTTACGGCGCGAGCAGTTCGACTCCCTTCCTGATCCATGGAGTCGAAACCCTCCTGCTCCTTCGCGCGCACTACAGCGTCATCAAAACTCTCAGGTCTCGAGGACAGAACAAAACGTCTTATGCTCCTATTGAGCCCATTTACAAAAATTCCTTTAACTAATCTGTCACGTACTGTTCCCTTAATATCTTTTCCATATGCCTTCTTGGCCAACTTCTGAATGGCCCTGGCATATTCTTCAACAGTTTCCCCCGGCCTTTGTACACGCCGGTGCAGTTCCGAACTCAGTAGGCTTACAGCCCTTTCCGCTTTCCGCTTACAGCCCTTTCCGCCCTTTCAGTCACAGCGTCCCATGACGACTGTATTCCTGTGGGTAGAGACTCCCACACATCGGCTGCATGCCCCTGTAGAAAAGCGGGCAGCAGCTTAGCCCGTTCATCGGGCGCCCAGTCATTCACTAATCCTATTCGGTTAAAAATTCCCAAAAATTCATCAAAGTCCTCAGTAGCTTCCCTCTTGAAAATTGGTATCTGTGAAGGGTTGATCAACCACTTCTTTCTTTCGGGCGGCGGAGGCCCGTCTTCAACCTTAGCCATAGCAAAGTACTCTTCTGCGGGTCGGAAATAAGTAGGTGAATTTACGTAGTAGTCAAAAACAAATGAAACGTGAGGGTCCTCAAAAATACTGGACCTGCGGCCGGAGTTCTCCTCAACACTAGTGTCTACGCTTGCGTGTGAGCTCTCGCTATTTGAGCTAGTCTGTGAGCTCGGTGACTCGGGGATGTCAGACTTGACAGACTTTGGGGTAGAAATTTTTGAAGCTGACTTTTTGAATTTTTAAAATTTTTAAGATCCTGGTCACGGCACCAGAATGTAACCGGGTATTCAGACTTGAGTGCACTTAATACTGACCGTCTAGGGCCGAACACCCGATTACACTGGTACCGTCGCAGCCCATAGCTGTACTTTACCAGGTTCGTACATTGCGTTGTGACTTAAGCTTAACTTAGTACAAAAGGGTACACGAGAACACAACTTACAGTTTGGTTTTATTTAACGCACAAGTTGGCAACAGTGTAGATTCGGCGTTGACTCGGGCCTCTAGCAGGGCTAGTTTGGTAAAAAGGGGAAGGGTGGAAGTGGGCTGTAGCAAGCTGTAGCAGTGAGCCGAGAGCTGAGGAGAACTGACTGATTTGCAAATGTGCGCGGTTTATATAACCGCTTTTGCGTTCTCATTGAGCTTGATTGGCTTAATCATTTTAGCCAATCAGCAATCAGAACTTGGGTCGTTTGGCCAATCACAATTAGCCACTTTTTATGCGGCTCCAAGAATCTTTAGTTTTTGTGGAGTTTTATGTTCTGTTTCTCAGTCTTATGATTCCAAAATCTTGAGAATAACAAGTTTTTAGGATATTTTTGTGTTCCTAACCAGTTTATTTCTGGTATTTCAACTAATATTCCCATGCTTCTAAAGATTTCTCGCGTGATCATGTAGCGCATGACTGCGTCTACCGTACCAAGGGTAGCTGTTACGGTAATCTTATGCGGGGCTTGATTACCGTAGCCTATCTTACTGTAGTTTGTATTTGTGTTCTTATAATAGTCCTATGTCCTATCTAGACCTACCGTAACCTAATTATTCGACTTTGTATTATTTTGTCGGGAGAGGTACTGTTACAGTAGTCTAGTGTCTGGCAGTACTTATTTAAAACAGTATAGCATTGGACTAGTTCTCAGTGAACGTACAAGTTCAAAGCAAAAAGATCTCTTTTTGCAACCTATGAGCAAAACTGCTTTCGCGACACTACCACCTTAAGTGTTAAACTTGCTAAAATGTGCATTTCAACCTATTACGAAAAATCGAAGTCATTCCCCCCCCCCCGGCCACCGAAATTTTTTCTATGCACAACACTGTCTCTCGAAAACATCATGACGCAGCAGTGCAGCGTAGTAACGCAGCTTAAGAACGTAGTAAAAAGGTCAAAAAAGGTAAAAAGACTTTATGCCGTATCCCCCCCTTTTTGGAGGTCACGGTCCGCCCCTGTATATTATATATGTTGATTGTTGATAAACATTTTCTAGACACACTGGAATGCAGCGGTATGACTGTTTTCACAGCTCTGATAAAACAGCTGGCCAAGACTTTGGACTGTACACTGGTTAGATTAGCCAACCCGCTGTCCGATGACACGCTGCTGAATTTTAAAGTCGATCAGTAAGAATACGCAATAATAATTGGTATATACATATGTAAGCAGGTGTATACATATATTGAAAACTGCAAAAACGGAACTATTTTTAGTCTATATGTACACATTTTAAAAACTCGTAAACTCATTCCCCCGGCATTATGCCTAAGCCCTTCTCGCTGCATACTTAGGCCATATATATATATACATATATTATTTTATATATTATTATATATATATATATATATATATATATATATATATATATATATATATATATATATATATATATATATATATATATATATATATATATATATATATATATATATATATATATATATATATATATGTGTGTGCCTGTTCAGTGTTATGTTAGATATATCACACTACCAGCATACATATAGTGGTGCGATGGAAGGAAAGCCCCCCAAAATTCGGTTCCGAGGGAGGGAGGGGGTTACGCCAGGGCTGAAGAGGGGGGAGGGTCACGGCGTGAGCAAAATTTTTAGCCTAAATCTCTTTGGTGCATGTATTCTCGCATTTAAACAAGTGTATATTTTCCACGCGTCACTTAAGGTAGCGCTCAGCAACAAAACTCATGTTCGGCGCTCAGCTCATGCAATAAATAGCAATACTAGTTTAATTGTACATCAAACAGACATCAAAAAACTTATTTACAATACAGTTTAGCACTTTAATGTGAATTTGTCAAATTTTATGACCATGTCGAATTTCTTATTCACACTAATTTTGTTTTTGACCTAGCTCAGCGAAATTTCAACCGATTTTGACGATCTTGGTATCGACAGAAAGATCTTTCAAAAATCTAGACGTGATTGATCTTCGATTTTTGATTTTTAGTTTTGATTTTGCAAATAATAGATTTTTCAAAAATTAGTTGTGTTTGAGCGACTACAGAAAGTGCTGCGAGCCAAAATTTGAAAATCGAAAAACTTTCACGTCTGCATTTATATTCTTTCTTTCATTGTGCAAGTTTTTAACTCGATCGCAATCGGCAGCTGGGACCCAGGTCCAAAAAAAGTAGTCGATTTCGCTACGCAAAAATGTGAGGTTTGCCCACACGTTTCACTTTTTCAAAAATTAGACCTTTTCTAGGACTGCATATTTCCGTTGAAAAAGTTACCAAAAGCCATATTCAATTTTTTAAGAAATTAAATCAAATATTTGACATTTTCGAAGATTTATCAGCTTTTTAGGTTTTTCATTTTTGATTTGCTATTTTCATTGCTGAATATCTCAGCAAAGCTTTAACGTATTCGTATGTTTAATACATCAATTTAAAGCTAAGAAACCACATATTTCAATGATATGAGTAATCATTTTATAATGAAACAAAAATTTTTATGCTACGGCTACAAATTTGTCAAAAAAATTTAAAAAATTTTTTTTATCACAATATGCACATCAAATGAAAGCTCTGTTCATTCTGAACAACTTTCCTTCGAGACATTATGGTCAAAAATGTCGCTGAAAAAAATCAAACGCCAAAGTCGGTTCCCCTGAGCGCCAGCTTAAAAATGGGCTTTTTTGATGTAATTTGAGCGATTTTTACCTCAATTTTGGCCAAAAACTGTCAAAATTGTATATTTTCGTCCGAAAAAGTGTTAACATTGCGTCCGTCTCGGGAGTCGGGGGGGGGGGGTCAAAAATTGATAGGCTTAGGGGAGGGGGGTGCCACGCCCACCAAGGGGGGAGGGGTACCCAAAATTTTGGTGCTGTTGCATGTATGACCACCAATTAATTTCATAAAAACGGCTATGGGTACTAATTGATTCTTTCCCATATTTTAATCTATACCAAGCTCAATATTTCTTCGGTTAATTATGTATTAATTAATGTATTAATTGACGTATTATACAAGAGAGTATACAGTCTAATTTGCTGGTGTTTTTAGCTCAGTAGATTGTTTCGCTGAGGCTTCAACGTCCGGTGATCTACAGCCAGTACTAGAAGATTGCCTGAAATCCATAGTATCGATCGCTAGTCATCGAAAATCGGTCGTCGTCGTCGATTGGTTGGACTACCTCCTCATGCTGACGAATTTGGACACTTTGATGTTATTTTTGACAAAACTTTTGCGATGTGAGTTAATGATTTACTTTGAGTGCTTGCCTGATTTCTTTGATTGTTGGAATTTATTTCTTACTGAATTGTTTTGTTATACTTTTTAGTTGATAGGGTTAAGTGTATGTATGAACTTATGAAGTGTTTATGTTGTATTATATATAGCAGGCGGGGGAAAAAACCCACCCCATTTTTGGGGGAAAAACCCACCCCAGTATATACGTGGTACAGGTCTAAAAATTTGCCAGCCTATAGTACAGTCCATGTAGGCAAACGTATATGAGCGGTATCGAAAAGGGGTCTCGCTGGTATTTTTTATGAGTCAAAAATTGGACCCCCCATTTTGACCCGACATGGCTCCAAGGGAGGTAAATTTTGGAGTCTCGTTTCTCAGCACTAAGAGATGCGAGCTCAAATCAGGGTTTATTTTTTCATTTTTTTCTTGGTGGCCAGCTGGCCACTAGACCCAATATTTTAGTGGCCAATGCAAAAATTTAGTGGCCAATTTAAAAGATGTGTTCACAATTTACCGAGTTAAAAAACACTGAAAATTACCAAACCGAGAGGCCTTTCAGCTTCCAGAAGCAAGCAAATTTGGAAAGTTTACGAAGTTTTTTTACATTACAAAATACAAATCACGAATTTACTAAAATGTCATTATTTTATGCAATGGTAAAAGACAGCTACAACGATGCACTATATACATAGTGTATATATTAAGCAAATAAACTGCCAACAATGCACTCATGTACACATACTACACATACTGTCATGAGACAAACCAACAGAGTCGCAGGAGTTGATTTGGGGACGGCAGCCCCCTGAAAAAAATTGCATAAAATCTTTGATTTATTGGTCGAATTTGGTTAATTGGAGACGTATGAGAAATTTTTTCAGCAGGCAGGAAAGGTAAATCGAAAGGGGGAACGTCCCATCACAGTGTATTACACATATAAATGCAGCATAATGTACACTCATGTACACATGCATGATGCATGGGCTTTGATGAAGGATCATAATAAGGAATGGCAAGCCACAACATTGAAAGGTTCTTGGGGTAGCAGCCCCCTGGAAAAAATGGAATTTTTTTCATTTTTAAGACAAATTTGGTCAACTGAAGACTTATCGAAATTTTTTTCGATCGGGCGATTAAAGGGGGGACCCTTGTGTATATACAGTTTTATATACTTGGTGAAAATTTCGGAGAGGGGTGCGGCCGCACCGCCGCTCCCATCCCTAGATCCGCCCCGCCCCCGATATAGAATACTATTATAAAAGTCCCCTTTGTCAGTTTCAACAAAAAATTTGATGAAACGGAAGCTTTCTTGCCACAAAACAGCTGTTGTGTTGCTCTATGATTTACACGTACAATTTAATGTTCAAAGAACTTTTGGTTTCCGTTTTTACTTGTGCGATGCGCCTTTACGCGTGCTGCATGCATTGCGTGTAAATTTGAGAAAATAGCAGAACCTAAAATTCACTTAGTCAGGTAACCCCCCCCCCACAAGTCAATGACAAGGATCAACAAATATTTACAACAAATAATTCATATCGCTGTCAACGAAACAGAAATAACTACCGCGATACAATAGAGCACTCTCAGATGACAGTGCGTATAAGCATTAAACCTCAAGAGTGAAGATTGTGCAGTATACATTATTATTGATAACCTGCATGGGGGTCTGGGGGCAAGAGCCCCCAGAAGCCGGGCAATTTTTTTAATTTTGAAACATTCTTCATGTTAAACTTCACTTTTTGGTGGCCAGATTGGCCACCAGCCCCAAATTTTTAGTGGCCAATCCATAATTTTAGTGGCCATGGCCACCAGTTTGGCCCAAAAAAAAAAACACTGGCTCAAATGTAAAAACACTTTACAGAGGACTACCCTTCCTCTATTCATGACCACGGTGGCAGGTCCCTCCTTTATTCGTACGAAGGGGGGGGTGCATGACCGCAATGAGACGGGGTAACCCTTGTGGGGTAAAAAACCCACTTTTTGAAAATGGTCTGGTGATGTCAAAAAACCTCGTAGCTATGCTAAAAGACTCATGGTAGTGCAAAAAGACGCTTATTATTAGCACAAATGCGCAAACTGACACTTTCTCGAATCTCGATCGAATTCTCATCTGGAATACGGGCCTAATTGTCGGACTTTGTCATTTTGAGGTCCTTTTGGGGTGGAAAGTAGTGTTTTCTGGAACTATTGCCAGTTTTTGTATGTTTTTAATTATAACCTATTAATTTCTCTTGTTTAAACGCCAAATAACCGAGTAAAAGTAAAATATGCGGTCACGACCAGTCACACCCACTTACGGTACCCTCCTCGGAAGGTCGATGGGGTAAAAAGTAGCCATAAAGTGCAGATTTAGCATGCATTTGCAGCGTAATCGCAACTTTTTAGTTGTTTTCAACGTTTTCAGGCAAAATTAAGGTGTTTTTTCAAATCTGAAAATTCAAAATTTTATAAAGGACTGCGAAGTTCAGTTTTCACACTTTTGAAACTGAGGCCCCATAGCAAATCTGCGCATAGTTTTGGCATCAGGGGCCTGTACTACTCCGAATACATGCAATAGTGTTGAAAAACTACCGCTAACACACGGGTGATTTATGGGGTGTGTTTTTTCCACTACGTGGGTTTTTCCCCCAAATGGGTTTTCCCCCGGCAAGTTTTTGACTTGTAAAACATCAAACTATTGTGTTTTTTATACATAGGCGCTTATAATCAGAAACATTGTCAGTTAAAACTAAAGTTTTTCCAGTCTGAATATCAGTAAAATAATTTTCGATCAAGTCATCCGTAATCATTTTTTAGATAGTGGTATGACTACATCATTTTCTGATGTCTGAAGGAGCGAAAAATTTTCTAGTCTAAATTAAATTGTCGTTTTATTTTAGACAGCAATATTTGCGTGGTAGCTCTTTTGCACACGGATGTTGCCTCCGTCTCTGACATTCGATCTCTGGAATACCTGTCCGCTTGGCGTTGTCGTCCGCTGAAAATAAATGTGCCTTCGATTTTGATTGAATCTCATCATAGAAAGAGAGATGGGTGTGTGGAACGTAGGGTGAGTATATATATTGTTGTACGTGAGGGTTTCCTTACTACCCACGTATACCACATTTGTGTCTAAAGTTGTCAGGTTAATTAGTAGCATGGGGAAACTATCATTTCGCATAAGTGAGAGGTTTCCTCTTGTGCACCTACCTTTTTTAATTGTAGGGTTCATGCCATTACACTCATGTATCCATCGTTTTGGCTACTTGGAACTTTTTAAACAAATCTAGTTATGAATAAATAAATAAATGAAGAGAAACTTTTTGCAATCATTAGTGACAATTTTAGGGCAACACTTTTCCATTGATTGCCTTTTGTAAAAACGGTCCAAAAACAGTGAACCTAGAAAAAATAATAGCACTTTACCTTTCTAGTGGTAGTTTCTTTCCAATATAACATTGAGTTAATCTGAATTTGTGTTTTCAGACTATCAGGCTTGATGTATCGAATGACTGTGAAATATTGAAAGCTCAGATTCAGAAAAACAGCGATTCCGCCCTTTTCAATGCGTCATCTAATATTTCAGTTGTATGTATATTAATTATGCTGATTATTTTTTTGCTAGTTAAACTTAATATTTATTTTTTACCAGTTGAACTTTGTTAGTAATTAATTATCTAGGCAGTTGTTATAGTAATCTTTCTAAAATAATTTGATTTGATTTTAACACGCCATGTGACTATAATTTTGGCGTCACTGTTCCGCTATGCGCAAAAACAACTTTTTCAATCAAAAATAAATCGTAACGGTTGAGATAACATAGGCTATCGAATGGTTTAAATATCACCCGCATTAGTTTAGAAAAAATGTTTCTTGTTAAGGTTCTTTCAGGCCACAAATTAGCCTCAGTTATCTAGTCTAATTATTTGTTGTAAAATATGAGAATTAGGGCCTATGAGATTGGGGGCTGCTGTGCATAGCATTCTTGTCGTCGACGCAAGCGGCCCGGGTTCGATTCCCGACGCCTCCATTTCTTTCTTTCAAATTGGGGTATCCTCTTTCTTTCAACATAAGCTTAGCTTTAATAACAAGACCTCCCCCCTTTATACGTTTTTCATTTGCAGCCCCCTCCCAGCGATGCTCTGCCAACCGATGTGCCTTTTCGCCTGCAAATGTCCGATGCCGAAAAACAGGCCAAACAGTCCACGCAGTTGCCTTATATGGCCGTGCAAACTCCCACGTATGTTGTCCAATGAGTGCGGTGTTGGACTCATTTGTAGGGATTTAGTTTTCGAATCTTTCAACCGTATGCCATTGAGCTGGCAAAAGTTTGTACTTTTCTATAGAACTCCAGAAATATTTAACAGTGCCGTTAGAAGTTGCATGGCATTTGAAACAAGATGAATTTATATAAACTATAATTTAGTAACTAAGCTAAATTGCAGTTTATACTTTCTTCGGTTTTAGGTAGACCTCAATGCAACTGATTGAACTTATAAAACAGTATGAATTTATGGAATTTACTTTTCGTTATCTTTGTCCTTATCGTTTTGTCCCTAACCAGTTCTAGGAAAGCGTGCAAGCCAATTAGTGTGGCATTGTTCTTGCAGGACTCTAGTTGAATTCATGTACAGTTTGTATGCAAACTTTTAGCCTTGATTTTACGTGATTTGCACATAAACTCATTACGAAATATCGCCTGATTCGTTACAAGTTTCGCACATATTCTTAAAACACTGTCTTAGCTCAGTTGAAATTTCAGTAGAACAGCGACTTTAAATTTCCACTGAACCAAAAAATAAAATCTACAAAATTATAAGCGAATTATAAAAAAACGTACGTAAAACCAGCAAATCATACATAGACGTACGTAAAAGCAGCAAATCATATAAAAACGAGCGTAAAACCATGGTTTCATGTAACACCCTTTGCATACATGTATGAGGGGGAGGATGGGGGAACGCGCCCCCAAATCGAGGGGCCGGGAGGGAGGGTCCCCAAAATTTTGGCGAAATTTAAAAAAATGGCACTTTTTTGCGCAATTTTTGCAAAATTTTGCTAAATTTATGGTATTTTTGGTCGACCAGGGGGGGAGGGTCCCCAAAATTTGGCCGGAGAGGCCCCCCCAAAATTTTGACTCCGTTACACACACAGGTAGGGCCCTTTGTGAAATTCACCCTATAATAGTGGCATGATTATGGCCGTAATTTTGCTGGCTGAACGGACATACGGCTGCAAGTATGAATGGACCTTTCGAGTATTCTCTGACGATTTCAGCAACACTGGCTTTGCCATTCACTATACGCCGGACGAGGCCGATGACTGGGACGACGAAGATCCTGATTGCGATCTGGATATTTGATCCCTCTGGATTAATTCGCTAATCCGTTTAATCCAGTTGAAGCAGCGGTGGCGGATTACGCTGGCTGAAACTGCGGATGATTTGAATACGAAAACGGAGCAACAGACTGTTCTGTGGATTGACACTGAGACTGAAGATAATCTGGCTGGTGGATTGCATTCCTTGGACTCTTTTGACTACTATGTACATTTAAAGGATCATAAATTTCCGTCTTCACGACTACAGCCTGGTTCATACTTGTCCGTAAGACCGTCTGTTTGTCCGTAACTCCGTAAGAATGCGTGTTTGTCCGTAAGCTCATTTTTTTGAGTGATTATTGTGCAGAATTGTTAAGTATTCCCAGAAGTGCTGCAAAGATGGGTTGCTCCTAAGCGGTGATTTTTTTACACATGAAGATAGTTAGTTTAGGTATATAAATTTGGATCTTATAAATTCACTGAAATTAAGTTGTGACAAAAATTTGTACTATTGGGACTTCCTACTTGAAGTAATATAATATTTCGACAAACTACATTGAATGCCTACTCTACGATACTCATGTCAACTGTTTATGTATTTATTGTCATGTTTCTATGTTTGTTTAAATAAATTAATGTTTATACCTAATAATGTGGTGCTTTCTAGTTTGCTGGTTATTGTTATGAAAGAAACTACTGAACGCAATCCAAAACCGGCCAACGCCAAACAAACTTTACTAGAGGCCTAAAACTAGTGGTTACAGAATAACTGATGGCTGGAATTTGTATACCGAACGTAGTTGTAGGTTTTTACTTGTGACCTAACTGGTAATGAGTGTCTTGCTTTTGACCCACTACAAGAGGCAGTGATGAAGTGTGGTGCGTTGGAAAAACCATCCGTGAAAACGGGCCGGCCGGAGCGGCCGAAATTTTGGACATGACATGACCAATTTATCCAAATCCAGAGTGTCATTTTGGCATAACTTAGCCCGCCGGATTGTTATGCCGGCCTAATTTTGTCAGTCGGTTGAATCTGGCTGGCCGGCCAACCGGCCGGCAGGCGCTGGCTTTTTTTGGCCGGCTGGCCGGCCGGCCGGCGACTATCAGGCCGGCCGGTCACAAACACTAAGTACATACATATGATATATGAATTGCGGTGTACTTTATAGTATGTCAAGTTGATGTCCGTTTGCTCGTATAGTCGTATGCTACAGCGAATTATGAAGCGACTCTTACTCAAGCCAACCTTTTTATTACTAATTAGCCTAGTAAAGGAAAGGCCTTAGTTTGTTAGGTAAGTTATAATCGTATTTGCCAGATTAACTACTGCCCTTTCCAACTGTACTCTAATTGTACTGTAGTTATCAGACTGATGGCAAGTTATATATACCTACCTATTAATGCCTAAGCCGATAATGTGATTTTGTTAATTAGAATTCGGTATGAGTATTCCCAGATTTAATTCGTGCTATAACTATCTGCTGAAATGGGTACTTTCACCTGGTAAACTTTTTATTTCATGTATTACAAACTGTCTGACTAACAAAACTTCGTGACTAACAAAAACTCCTTTCGACGTTTATATAATTTAAGGAAACTTCTAGACTGTGAAGTTAATTCTTATAGATTGTTGAAAAGGAGGTAGTTTTTAATTTTCAAGTCGAAATCAAAAGTATGGGGAATCTGAATTGCGTTCAATTTACAGAATGTCGATCAACAGTTAAATATTACTGTAACGATGACTCAAATTGTACCATCAGCGAGGCTATCACCCTACTTATGCCTGAATCCATATTTTGGGGTTTACTGGCATTTCAGTATTACTTTCTGTGTCCGATCAGCATTTTGGTGGGCGCGGTTGGAAATACGATAAGTATGATAGCACTTTGGCGAAAAGTCCGCGAAAATTCTATGTTCATTCAACAATTGATCGTAATCGCCAGGGATACGGTAGATCTTACTGTAGGCTGTTTCTGGCTGGTTTTTACGATTTATCTGGGCCGGGGTTGGCCTGGCTTAGCTCCGGCCTGGATGTACGACTCTTTTGTGGCCGTTTGGTTGGCTGGAGCTTTAGCCAATCCCCTGTGGACAGCAGTTAAGACTTGGGGCTTATTGTTAGTAATTACCATGTGCATTGAAAAATTATTAGCTATGCATGTTCCTGCAAAATTCGCTGGTTCAAATCACATTAGAAAATGTCTCATAATGGCGATAACTACTTTGCTGATTTCGATGCTTATTAGCGTTCAGGATCCGTTTCGATATAAAGTGGTTTTTGATCCAGAAACCGAACAGTATTCGCTGACGTCCGACAAAGAATTTCGAGCAACTTTTTTCGCCAAAACGATGGGAAGTTTTCGCGCGGTTATTCGAGTAGCTGGGATTTTGATACTGTGTTCGCTAAACGGTTGCGTTTATTGGAAATACAATCAATTTGTGAAAAGTCAAGCTGAAGTTATGCGAAAGACATCTCGAGCAAAAAGAAACGAGGAAAAAACGTTGCTAAAAATGTTGGTTGTCCAGTCCCTGCTAATAACAGTGGCGAATGTACTTAGTAGCGGTTTATATGTTCTTTCTTATATTGCCCCCAATTCATATCTACTGGCAATATACGGTCCCTTAAATATTTTACTGGGTATGCCTGCAGGCGTGATCGCTACTTCGTATAATATTCTATTTTATTGGACCATGAGTCGAGAGTTTAGAAAAAGTTTACGGAATTTGTTCGGACTTGAAACTCCGGGAAACGACGTGAGTCAAGTGTCATCAGCTCTGAATCGACGAACTTCTGTCGTTATGGCGCAGATTTTACGACGCGACTCACAGGCGGATATTCCCGCGACACTGCAAGTGGGCCATTTTAATGATTTTCCCGTTAAGGTTGAAAACTGATTTTGATCTGAAAACCAAAAAGTTGGAATTTGCTGAAATTTTATTTCAAAGTGTATATGTAATATGTATGGAGTACAACCCGGTTTCTGTATAATTGTCTAGCACTTGGGGAGGATTCATACTCAACTCACAGAATTACCTACTTCCGCTCAATCGTCAAGGCTACAGGAGAAATCACTGGGTTTTTGTGTAAAACCTAAGGCTCGATTCATACTTCAATAGGGCATACTGACAAACCACATTTCGTCCGTTTTTTCAATTCATACTTTTTAGGGCAAACGGACGTTGAGACATACGGACATACGGATGTACGGCCATACGGACAAAGGTGCGATTCATACTTTTGAGCCGTATGTCCGTTTGTCCGTATGCCCGAAAATTTCGGGCAGTTGAACTGAATTTAACTTTGCCGGACATACGGACAAAGTGAAATTGTGCCGTTTAGTACGGATGAACGGACATACGGCTGAAGGGCAAACGGGCATACGGCTCAACGGACGAAAGTATGAATTGAACAGCCGTTCTGCCGTTCAGTTTGTCCGTACGTCCGTTCAGCCGTTTGTCCGTACGTCCCAATGTCCGTATAGAAGTATGAATCGGCCCTAAGGGTGGATTTCACAAAGGGGTTTAACTAAACCATGGTTTTACGTACGGTTAGAAAGTGTCGTCACACAGTTTTCACGCAGCGTAAAGCCTGTTTCACACGAGGTGGATTTTCAAGGGGATTTTCCCCACGGGGATCCCCCTCCCCGTGGGAGTCCCCACGCGTCCTCACGGGGATCCCCGAGGGGACGCAAGGGGAACGAAGGGGACTCTGCTGGGAACGTGTGGGGACGCTTGTGGATCCCCTCGGGGATCCCCCTTTGGATCCCCTTGGGGAAAGCCGTTCACACGAGGCAGATTCGCGCGGAGATTTAAAAAATGCTTTCCCAGTACGTAGTATTGTTGTGGTTGTTGTATATTGATTTTTTGACTATTCTAATCCCCGCAAAAGTTGCACAGGATTAATTACCTATGCATAAGGGCCGGTTCCCACTGGGCAGAAATAAGAAATAAGAAACTGGAAATAAGAAATAAGGGCTTATTTCAGAAATAAAGGGGCATTCACACTGCAGAAATAAGAAATTAGAAAGTCGAAATAAGCTTTTGTTATTTCAGAAATAACAAACCTTATTTCTGAAATAAGAAGTTAAATTCATTTTAACTTAAGAAATAAGAAATAAGGATTTAGCCAATCAGACGCGTTCGCCCGATCGCGCCAAGCTAAGCCACGCCTTCTTTGCAGCTGATTGGCTGATTCAAAAATGCTCTGTACGTACGTCAAAAATATGATTACGGTAGTATTGTTACGTATTTTAGGGTATATATTTTTGTTTTTTAGTATAAGAATACAAATTTTACTTAATTTTGGCTCATTTTTATTGAATTTAAGCAGCAAATGGCATCCAGCACATTTTAGAAATTTAATTTCTGATACTGACGTCAAGAAAGTTTTATCCAACACTGCGCTTGCTACTTATAAAAAGAAGAAAGTTAAACATTAATATACCATGCTGATATTTTCCTTTTTTTATTTCTTGAAAATGTGACAGGGGCTTCTTTATATGGACCTAAAACTAGGAGTACGGGTCCAATAATTTGAATTACCGCTCAAAATTTGCCACATCCAATTAAATAACAGCGTGAATTGTGATTGGACGGGCTTATTTCTTATTTCGACTTTTTATTTCTTATTTCTGTAATGTGAACGCGCAAGCCTTTATTTCTTATTTTTTATTTCTTATTTCAAGTTCTTATTTCTTATTTCTGCCAATTATTTCTTATTTCTATTTCTTATTTCCTATTTCGTATTTCTTATTTCTGCGTAGTGGGAACCGGGCCTATGTTATATGTTATTTAGGTATATATGTACATCTTAATTAATACTTTAAATTTTTATATTCCATTTTAATTTTTTATTTTCAATTTTAACACATTACAGTACAAAGTCCATATCTAATAGTCTATACGTGTTGAATAAGTACAGTACGTGTATATGTATAAAAATAGTAATAATGGCCTGGGAGAACTTTCATAACTGAAAATTCCGTTGGGTCTCATAAGACCCAAAATAATTGCCTCTCCAAAGCCAGACCGTCTCATTTTATAAAACGTCTCATTTTATAAAATATCGTCTCATTTTATCAAATATTAATCCCTTAATTACCTTCGTGTCCGCTCTAGCCCAATAGAGTTTATAGTTTAGAGTCCAGAGTGTAAGTTGTCATAAATGGGGCAGTATTTTAAATTTACATATTTAATTACGACATTATAAAATTATATATAAATCAAATGCACGAGAATTTGTTTCAGTTGTTGAATCATTTAATTATTTATGTGGTAGGATTTTGAAGTTTACGTTTGTGATGCCCCCTTGGCCACAAAAACTAGAAATATTGATGTGGTGTGGGTGTCTGGGCAGGGGGGGGGGAAATCGTACCCAGATTTGTACCCAGTACAAAAACTACAAGAAAAGTGTAAGTACACTACTTTACTGGTATACATAAATCAGTATTAAACTCAGCATACATCAAATCTACAGTAACTGTAGGTACTAAAGGTCACTAGGGTTTATTAAAAACAATAAGGTTCATTGTTTGCCTCTATTGTTAGCGCTATTGGTCACCTTGCACACAAAGGCTATGCAGCGCCGCCGTTTTATAAAATGAGACGCATTTTATAAAATGAGACAGCTCTATAATCCGACAAAATTTTGGCCTCGGATTAAGATTTTATAAAATGAGACGTTTTATAAAATAAGACCTAATAGAAAATTCAAATTCAAGCATCGTGTGAAATTTGTGAATCACGTGATGTTATTTGATTGGCCACTGCATGTGAATCCGCTTGAAAGCTCAGAGAGCGATAAGCAAAATCCCTCATGGGGACCCCCTTGCGTCCCCTGCGTTTTCGTGCGTGCCCATGGGGATCCCCTTGAAAATCCACCCCGTGTGAAACAGGCTCTAAATACGATTCACCTCAGCGTATCTCTAGGCTTCGCTTAAACTAGGTAAAACCGGTTTGGTTTATGAAACAAAATACAGTCCCACTCCAGTATTTTTACGCTAAATAGACGTCCAGCGCATCAAGATGTACTTATTTATCTATTTTCCCTAATTACAAAGCACAAACGACAACTGTGTGATAAAATTGTTTTACTGGGGGAAGCCAGACAGCGAATACGAAAAAATAGTAAGTAGTAGAAACAACAAAAAATAAATGCAAAATGAGAACAAAAAGTAGTCACTTGTTCACACAATTTATTCGATACATCATCACAAAATATTTCAAAAAAATGCACTTCAAATTGTCTGTGGTCTCTTCCAAACCGTTATATAAAAAGAAATTCATAGTTACAGCCTTAAGTTAGGTTCAGACGGAAAAATTACAAAAGTTACGCTAGCCAAACGCATACGTTGAAGCATGTGGTCTGGTGTCGCCCTCTGCACAGATATATATACGGTTGCAAGTTCATTTCAATTTAATCATAAACTTAATTTTTAATTATAAAAAAACCATTAAAATATCAAAGTTGTCGAGTAATGTACACAGCTACTGACACATAGGGAGGAATTCACAACAAATAGAATGTAAAAGTAGGAGATTAACCAATAATATAAAGCATATATGAATCGAATAAGTTAAATGTATATACACAACCAAGTCATATAATATTGAACAATAATCGTAAGTTATCTTTAAATTTTACTAAAAAACGACAAATGTATTTTCTTAAGTTTGCAAGATTGTTCACACAAAATTTGTTCAAAGCAAAACAAACACAAACAACTGGTCGGCAACCCAAAAAGTAAAGGCTAGGTTTTTGCTGGGAGTCAAAGCAAGACAGTTATGAATTTAAATTAAATGTCGAAATATGACTGACTAGTTAGATCAAGAATTCGAAAATTTTCGGAAAAAAACCCCAGCCTTTGAAATATATAAGTACAATATTACAAACTGCACAAGTCACGAATATATAATAAGTAATGAACCAACTCAACTAAAAGTCAATTATAGAAATGCATAAGTCAATTAAATCATTATACATAAAACAGACGATATCACAATTTGAGACATTAAAGGATTAACAAAAAGCACAATAATAAATATAAACTACAAAAACAAAAATATACAAAAATGCGAAATCGCCACACAGTAACACAACCGCGGGTATTGCACAGCACTGCGACGAAAGGACAAAAAATACAATGCAAGTATAAAAAAATTGAATACAAACCAAAAAAATGTGGAACAAAATTAAGTTTTTAAATTTTCATCATTCAGAAACATAATTAATAATGGCTTAAAAACACATTATTGCGTCAGCAAACAAAATTTTGCAATTTTGACGAAATTTTACAGTTTTTTAATTAAAAAATATTTTTTAGATGTAAAAGTAAAGATTTCAAAATCAAACAGCAAAAGGAACAACCAAAACAGATAAGCAAGCAACTAAATTAGAACTGCCGTGGGTCACAACAAAAAATAAAAAAACAAAAAAATGCAAAAAACAAGATTAATAAATTAGCAAACCAACTGACAGGATAAAGCAATATAACCTGCACAATTACACATTCATTATATAAATTACATTTATGATAAATGTTGTTATTACTTTACAATCTATCATCGAAATTTAGGGACAAAAAAATAAGGACTATCAGGGCCCGATTTATCGAAGCAAAATGTTCGTCGTTTAAAATGTTCGTCGTTGAAAATTTTGGATTGATCGAAACATTTTCAACGACGAACATAACACGTAATTATAGGACAAATGTTCGTCGTTGAAAAACAAATGTTCGTCGTTGAAAAAGCAAATGTTCATCGTTGAAATTGCTCGTCGTTGAAAAAAACAAATGTTCGTCGTTGAAAAACAAATGTTCGTCGTTGAAAAACAAATGTTCGTCGTTGAAAAACAAATGTTCGTCGTTGAAAAACAAATGTTCGTCGTTGAAAAACAAATGTTCGTCGTTGAAAAATTTTCAACGGCGAACATTTCAACGGATGTCTTGAGCTCCGTTGAAATGTTCGTCGTTGAAAATTTTTTCAACGACGAGCTTTTGTCTTTTAGAACATAATAATGTTCTAAAAAACCAAAGCTCGTCGTTGAAAAATTTTTCAACGACGAACAATTTCATCGACGAACTTTCAACGACGAACATTTGTTTTTCAACGACGAACATTTGTTTTTCAACGACGAACATTTGTTTTTCAACGACGAACATTTGTTTTTCAAGGACGAACATTTGCTTTTTCAACGACGAACATTTTCAACGACGAACATTTGATGTTTCGATAAATCGGGCCCAGGTAATCAAAAAATCACACCAGAAAAAACAGAAATAAAATAACTCTGCATTTTCATTGGTTAAAAAAAGCATTTCTACTTTTTGGTGCAAACAATCAGCGCAGCCAGATTTGAGAAGATTTGATGAATTTGTCATTTTGCTAAAAAAATGCAGCTTTGAATTCTCAAAATGTATGAAATTTTCAAGCTTGTGATAGCCATTTTTAAAAGTTAGGTAAAAAGTTTTCTTCTGGCTACACCTCTAACAACCCTTCAATTTTAGCAATCAGTCCCAAAGTAGCGTAAGAGTATAAATATCTGTCCTAATTCCTACTCAAAACGAAGTAGTAGCCGGCGTCCGTTGTTTCTGGTTCATCGATTTCAGGGCATTTTCGATGGTGATTCTATGAGCGATTCTTGTAACCCCCAATTTTGTGAAAGCAGCCCGATCCAATGCCATCAAAACTCCCCCATCCACTTGGGCATGCGCAAATCGCCGTTTGTATTCGCTCAAGTACAAACTGTCCAGCCAATCACACACCTGATCCACACCCCATTGAATGACGGGCAGACCGGTCCTGCAATCTGATTGGCTGCCGGCATTCCCATTGACTCCGCCCCCCTGACCAGCTGACCCCACCGAACTCCCAGAGGTTATGGAACTGCCCAGATCACTAGTTGATTCCACCACTAAAATAAAAAATTCAGACCTTACTTAAGACATTATTTTTTATTGCAGTTTGATAAAACTTTGTATAAATTGAATAAACGCACTGAGAATCATTTTTGCTATGATATTTTATCAGCAAATGGAAATGCTAAATATTTATACAATGGACGGATAGTCGGCTCGACGGTAATAAACATTAAGTTTTATATTTTTTTCACTAGTTCCTTTATAAAGTTTTCAAAGTTCAGCTATCGTTTAGCGAACTAGCTAAAAAAATTGAAAGTACAACAGTAAAAAAGTTTTAACAAAAACTATATATACGTAGATGGCTTAGGTTTTAAAAACCACACAGTAACCTGCTCAGCCTTTAGGCTTTATGACCAACAGTCTCTTAACCAGCTATTTTTCTGACCAAATCCCTGACCGAAAATAGGAGGCGTGACTTTAGCAGTGCCACTCGCTGTAAGCTTGATGGCTGAAATTGTTTTTTCCTAATGAAATGACCTGTTTTGTTTTGTCTCAGTGTGTTCAACACTCTTTGGTTTCACTTTCGTTACTTTTTTACACAACACAATAAAGTAAAGCCTAATTTCAATAAATTCCACCATTCATATAAAATTCTTCCTACCATTTTTCGAATCCGTAGGGGTGGCATCCTCTGATTCGCTGTCCCCGGTGCCACTGTCGGCCGCCTCATAGTTGAAAAGCGGGGGCCTGGGGGGCGGGGGTGGGGGTTGACCTTTTGACCCCGGGGGTCGTGACCCCAGACCCCCCGAGGAGCCGCCGTCACTGCACGTTTCACTACAGCCAGACAGCGTAGAGAGGGTGGAGCTGAGACTAATTGTATCCATCTGACCGCCCCCCCTTTGATTCTGGGGGGTCATCTTGGTCTGGGTTTTGGGTCCCCTACCCGGCAGGGGGGGTGGGGGTCCACAGAGTTGGTCCTCTAGTTGTTGACTCAAAATCGACACGCGATTGGCTGCCGTAAAATCCGCCGTAGCCGTGTTCATCAGAGGGGGGGCACCGGGGGAATAGATGGTTTTTGGTCCAGGCGGGACTAGGATATTTTTGCCTGACCCTTGACCCCCGCCGGCAAAATCGCCCGTATCGCCGCTATTGTTCGAATCAGTGGAACTGGCGCAATCACCGCATTCACTGGGTTCCAGCGAGTTTCTGGACGATGTATATCCAGAATCCTTTTTCCCAGGCACCCCACCGTCCCCCCCTTTTTTGCCTGATCCCACCTGACTTCGGACACTTTCCTTCAGTGACATCGCATTGGCTGGTGCGGGGGGCGGGGTCGCTTTCATGGCTCCGCCTTCCGAGCCATTCTGATTGGATGAAAAGATCACATGACCACCGCCAGACTTCGACTGCCCATAATTGGTCACTTGATTTTTGTCCGACGCATCACCATTGGGGTTGCTGGCTTTCTTTCGTTTGGCCAACGCATTTCGCAGATCTGTGCTGAAGTCCAACTTTCCGGGGGGAGGTGGGGGAGGGGGGGCTGCTTCCCCAGGGCCATTTGTTGACCCGCTCCCTCCGCTATTTTCCGCTGCCAACCGCCGCTGAGCCAAAACTCCGGCCAGTTCCGAGCACCCCCCTTTGGCGGTGCCCGACTGACTGTCGCTCCCTGTAGCTCGCGACGGCGCAATTGCGTTTTTTGATCGTTGCTGTTGCGCCAAAGTATCGTCTGAAAAATTCTGGGATTGTTCTGTACTCTTCATAGCAGGACTATTGGCAGTGCAACCATTTGACTCACCATTAGGAGTATTATTATTATTAGTGTTGCGTAATGAGCGCAACTTTACACTACTGAGCATCGCTGCCGTAACGCCTCCTGCGCCCGGTGGCGCAACTTGACGCGGCTTGGGCGCAATATCGCCCCCATTATTATTGTCCGTCACATTATTCTGACTCGCCGTTGAGCGTAGTCTAACAGCGCTAAGGGCTTCAGGCGTAATACCGCGATCAGCGGCTGACGTGGGGGGTCGTTTGGGAGTTGAACTGTTCAGGGGGGCTGGGGTCTGTTTGAGGGGGGGAGGCGGGGGCCCGGGAGGAGGGGGTGGCGGAGGGGGGGCAGGGGGTGCCTGCCGGCTGACCTGGGCCGCCTGGGGCGGGGGTGGGGGCGGGGGGGTCTTGGGTCGAAGTATGGCAGAATTACGACTGGGAGATTCAACGCTAGCACGTCGTGAGGAGGGGTGATTGGGGGAGGGGGCCATATTGTCCATATCAATGGGCAGGGTCATTTGCATACTGCTGCGATTGCATGAGGGAGGCCCTGGGGGGTAGCAGTGTTGTTCGTCAAAGAAATGTACACTTTTACTGCTACCATACAGGCTCCCGCTACTGTGCGAATGTGGAGGGTGCACGTGTGCTGTCCCCCTGCTGTTGTGGGGGGTGCCCCGTGCCCCAGGACCGGTATTGTTCAGCGAATCAGGCGAAAAAGGGGCGCTAGCCGTAGAGTCATTTGTCGCACTGCGACTCATCAGGTCATTGGCCACAATGTTCAGCTCAGAATGATGATGATGATTGGCCCCTCCCGCACCGGCGGCGGCGTTCAAATCCGGCGAGCTGCCGAAACTCTTCATCGGACTATGACTGAGGGGGGCACAGGGTATGTTGGCAGGAACGGCGCCCCCCCTATGACGCTGACGCTTCATTTCGTGCACCGAATTGTAGACTTTGGGCGTCGTGGTGACCCCCCCGCCACTAGTGCCCTTGGTCAGCGTGCCCCCACTGGTAGCATAAACCTGTTGTTGTCCCAGGGAAGGGCTCTGGGGCACCATGGGGGTGCCATAGGGGCTTTCGCTAGAGGAGCTAGTTTGTCGCGCCATGAACTGTTCTATTTCCGTGACGCTGGTACGTCGAGCAGAGCCGGCCCGGCCGCGAACCGAGGCGACACGCTGGTCGTCATGGTGACGCTGACGCACGAGCGTTCCCGAGGCTTCGCTGGACAATGACAGACCATCGTCGTCGTACTGCGACAGGGCTGCGTCTGAAATAATGACAAGGCAGTGTCATTGAGGAGACTTGAGAGTCACTCACAGTCTAAGGGCCATAATTCCTTTACCGGATTCAACGGACTTGACTTATTTTAGTCCGAGGTTTTGGAATGACAAATCGGACTAAACGGACTAAACGAGTTAAAATAAGTCAGCGGCTTAATCTTAGTCTGCCCCCATTCCAAAACTACCACTGGACTAAACGGATTTAACATGCGCGCTTAACATTTGCGTGCATAGTTAAGTCCGTTTAGTCCGATTAGTTTTGGATTGGCATTTTTCAGCATAATTTTTAAACCGTTTAGTCTAATTATAATTAACCGTTTAATCCGGTAAAAGAATAGGCCCAAGAGCTCATAGGCTGGTATATCTTTAGGGGGGGGGGCGCTCCCTCCTATTTAGTTTTTTGCATCACCCCAATCTCCCAAATTTTTTTTGAAAACGAAGTGTTAGCAATATCTTAGTCGTAGCAACATCTCGTGTAGTTTTTATGTCCTTTTCGTTAACAGCAACAGTGAAGCTTAACGGTAAAAATCATACATACATGTAAGACGGAGGGATGAGAGGGAACCCCACCCCAAAAAAACAAACAAAATCTAGCCGGTGTCGTTAGTCACAAAATCTTCGGTTTAACTTGTACTGATGTCTAAAACAGTTCCTTCGTATGAAATAGCACGTCGTAATTACCTACTGAAGTATGACCAGTTGAAATATATACAATAGGCAAATTTGGCCTCATTAATTATGTCTCATGTTGTACCGCAATCTTAAGAGTTCAAAAAATTTCGAGCTATTATATGGAGATATTGCTTCCTGAAAGATATTACGAAAAATAATGATGTTGGAAGAATCTGAAATGCAACTTTTTTTCTAATCTTCAATAATTTTTAGCCTTTATTATAAGCGAAAAGTTTCTGAAAGGAATACATTATATTATGCTGGAGTTTGTTAAGATTTCGGAGCTATAAATAAAATTAAGCATCAGGAAGCGTAAAAATGTAAAAAAAAACCAAAATATTTATATAACAATGAGCGGAATGTAGAAAGCTGGAATACAAAAATGCACAAAAGTTTGAATTGATATTCTGAAAATCTTTAAATTTACCAACACCATGATTATAATATTATGTATATGCTATCGTGCATAACATGCTATAGTTATATCAAGAGTACATGATAGTGTCTCAATCATATTATATAAGAGTGAGGCATTGCTCTGTACTCCTGGCTAGATTATAGTATTTAGAAGTACATACAGCAATAGCGTGAATTAGTATATGATAAAAGCGCAGTGAAAAATAAAACAAAAAAGCAACTTAAAATCTAATAATAAAATCATCAGCCAAATTAAAATCTTTAGCCAAACTAAAGTGAAGGATATATATATATATATATAGTTTATTCAAAAATGCAGAAGCAATAAAGCAGCAAAATCAGTAGAGTAGTCAAAATTAAAATATTAAGATAATGACGAATAATTAGCTAATAATTAATTTAATTAATTAAGGTGGTAGTGTCGCCAAAGCAGTTTTGCTCATAAGTTGCAAAACGAGAGCTTTTTGCTTTGAAATTGTACGTTCACTGAGAAACTAGTGAAGTGCCATATGGCATCAAATAAATACTGCCAGACACCAGACTACCGATATCTACCAATATTTTGAACCAATCACCATTTGTGAGCCAGACATCACACAATATAGACATAAAAGTTCAAAAAATCGAGGCAGATATCAGATTGGCCAACTTGTGAAGTACATGTAATGTTTTGACGCACAGTTTTTTCCAACAAATAAGAAAAATAAAAAAATGAAAGTTCGTTTTTCTTTTGATTTTAAAATAAGTGTCTAAATTTTTCACAATTTATCATTATTGCTGTGAGTACTTCACAGTTTACGCACAATTTCACAGTTCAAACAGATATTACTCCGCAACCACTGAAACAATTTGCACTAAATTTTGTGTGCATAAACTAGAGCTGATGTGCTTTTAGTCTGTGTAAAGATATTTAACAAAAAGTTTTTTAATTGTGACGAAAATATCAAATGTGAATAGGTTTTCAAAACGTCATTTTTCCGACTTTGCGGCTTCACTGCTAACTAAATGCTGCATCAATTTTGCTGAAACTTGGCAAAAATATTTGCCTTGAAACATATTTTTAAAATATATAAATAACAGTGACCTATCTTTCACTGAAAAAGTTTTATAGTCGCGCAAAATCGACTGCTTTCGCGACACTACCCCCTTAAACTGATATTAGTATCAACTAGAGAATAGCAGCTGAAAAAATAGTAATCAAACCTGAAAGAAACGAACACTGAAGGTAAAATAATCGAAGTAAATATTAATTAATCAAAAAAACTTTATCCAGTCTAAAATATTTCAGTCAATAAAATAAGAAATTAGAAATGCCACGGAAGCTGAATCTGCGAAAATCTTCAACGAGAAATTAAGATTAAGAGATTTTAGTAGATTGGATTGAACAGAATAAACGATATAGTATATATTACCGAGAGCACATAGTTTAGTGTCTCTTTAGTAAAAAACTACCAGTCAATTTTCAAAAAAATATTCACGCCCTACTAAAATATCCGAAATTAAAAATGTAGTTACTTGTTAAGTACGAAATTAGAACGTTGTCTTTATACATACAAAGAACGACCTCTGCATAATTAGTATATACAGCAATTTTTTTCACAAACGCAATTTTTAATGTCTCTTTTCAACAGTAGTTAACAGCACCAAGAGTACATGGTAGGGCACCATCCCTATAATGCACTCTGGATAGCACACAAGAAATTACATATTTCTTCTTTCGACCTAGTGAGAACCGAGCCTAATGTGAAGTGTAACTTTATTCAATCCAATCTAGCACATAAAATCCCCCTGTCCCCCCCTTGTTATCCGGCCCCCCGGGTGAACATACCCAGCTGGGCCAGGCCATTATGAATGGAGGCCGGACTGGGGGGGTACTGGTGGTGGTGTCGGAACTGGTGATGGGAGGCAATGGAGGCCCGTTTGAGGCCGGGCGGGTGGTGGGGGTGTCCAGACAGGCTGGTGCCAGGGTGACGTCTGGGAATGGCCGGGGCTGCAAACAGAGACACAGCACTGCACAGGGCACAGCACAGCAAACAGAGGTTATATAGGAGGGTGCACGGCAGTTAGGTCAGGTCTGGGGGTGGACTGCATCAAAGCAGTCTGAAAGCCCGGTTCATACTTGACCTTGATTTGTCCTCAGATCGCTAACCTGACCTCGCAACTCCCCAAACAGAAGCCCCATGGTAGAACTCCATTGGGCGGTACTATTGGGTGTCACGTGACACCGTACTAGAAAAAACAAGCTTAAAAATTATGTTCATCAAGCTCAAGCTGATATGTTTTTCCCATTTATGAGGCAGAGAATGAGGTGAAATTTTTAAAAAAGGGTCGCCCCCCCAAAAAAATTAGTTCCGCTTCCTCCCCCCCGCCTTACGACTTCCCACGTGCTCTAATAGGTATATACTTTTGTAACGATCAACCAATATTATAAAAGCATAAAACTATAAACTTTAACTTTAACTTTAACTTTAAAGCATAAAAAATATCTGTCTACTGGCCAGAGATGCACGGGGGGAATCGGCGAGGGGGGGGGGGTGCCCGACCCCTGGCGGAAGGGGGGGGGGTGGTCTCTAGTTTTGGCAATTTTTCGGCGACAGCCGAAAATTTTTCACAATTTTTCGATTTTCAACTCATTTTTGGGGTACTTTTTGGCCATAGGCGAAAAATATTTTAAATTTTTCAATTTTTTACGCATTTTTGGGGCACTTTTTTGCCCATCAGAGGGCGGTTGGGGGGTCGAGGGGGGGTGCCGGATGTCTGAGGGGGGGGGGTGCCGACCCCCCCTACCCCCCCTATGTGCATCTATGCTACTGGCTCTAATTTGTTCTTCGATTGTCTTCTTGAGCTTTTTTAATTATCACCATCGCCACATATTGGGTGTCGTTAGGTTTCGCCTAATAAATCCCGCTGGCAGTTTGTGTGCATACAGTTAACAGCACAAAAAATTTTGGTACCCCTCTTTACCCTCGGTGGGAGCGCCCCTCACCTGGCCTGAGTCTACTGAGTTTTGACCCCCCCCCTGTGCCAAAACTGACGCAATATTTACCTTTTTTGACCAAAACGCACCGATTTCGACAATTTTTGGCCACAATTTCGGTAAAAATAGCTTCAATTTCATGAAAAATGTCAACTTTTTCACTTGTCCTCCCCCTCCTTTACCTCTGGCGGGACCCCCCTATTCCCCCAACTACATGTGTGTTTGTGTCGATACTTATTTATTTAAATATTAACCATTATAATGAAAACTTCATGCAAAATACTTATATTATAATAATATGCACACTAAACTACAATTACACAACAATGTTGAATAAAAAATGAATCTATAATACGCTAACAATGACAAAACCACAGACTTGACTTCACATAAGCCAGAAGGAAGGGGCAGCATTTAGTTTTTGAGAAACAATAATATATAATACTGAAAAAAAACAAAAAATTACCGCTACCTTACCTTTTCCAATACAATATGATCTTTCTGATATAGAAAGATCTTCTAACCGGCTGTCACGTACTCACGTATATACATTTATACGTTCTATATTTATTTATTATGCTAAAAATAACTTTGAAATAAATAATTAAAAACTAAAAAAACGGAACAAAAAATCAAAATTGAAGCATTCCAGTGCAGATTGGCTCAGCCGGCATCACAACAGGGAACGAATATATAATCAGCTAAAGCCATGCATTTCGCATTCACGCAAGACGGCCAAAATCGTTTACCCCCGGATAATTGATTATTAATTAATTAATTAGATAGATTAACTTTATCAGCTCTAATAAATGGATTAAAGGGACTAACTATGTAGATTAGACTAATTGCTGAAATATTACTTTTTTAGGTAATCTAAGCGAGATAATGTGATTAATGAACAGGTCTTATGAGCTTAAACTATTCCACTGGAAAACAACCCAAGTATATAGTCTTTTAGTGAATAATTTAAAATTAATGATATTCTATAGCATAGGGCAACACCATATTAAAACTTGGGGTAAATTTAAGGGGAATGGCATGCCACAGAGTGATACAAACTCCCGCTTCTTAAGACCCCGTCCAAATTATGCCACTTTTTTACTGAAATGGTGCGGCTAATATGTATATATCTCAAATTTCAACCTTTTAGTACCGTTTTATACTTTAAATAGAAATTTTGCTGACGTTTTTGTTTCTATTTTGGCTTACTCTACTAAAAGTTTCAACTCAATACACCAAGCCTCAATAATGGTCTATACTATATAACCACTAAAACAAGCAACTACTGCAAGCACATACAAACAACCACAGGCATTTTGGAGACGATAAAAAAATAAGTTTTGACCATAGTGTAAACTTGTTTTTTTCTCTGGTTAAAGCAGAGAAAAAGACAACAGCTACATAAGTACTGGCCTGCAGGCTGCAGTACATAAAGTCTACCATAAACTAAAATTTTGAGGCTAATAAAAAAGCAAGAAAATGGAAAACGCTAAATATCTATAAAAATGAAAAAAGATGTTTAAAAAAATTACACATACACATAAAACCACCTTCGTAACTAGAAACACTCACTGATAAAAATTAAAAACTATTAAACTAAACCTTCACACAACGAAAAATTTTTTACGAAAAAATACGCAGAAGCAAACACAATCTACATTCAGAAAAAAGAAATCACAATAAAAATGGGGATCTAAAAAAGTGAGGGTACAAGTCCACCCCCTAAAATATGACAAAAATTTTGCTGATTAGTGATTGGAGAATATCCCCAAAAATATCAAAATTTGCCTTTTACTTGCACTATATATTCATAAGTTCCACAGATCACTTGTGACATTTAAATGTGCCAGTAGATGTCGCACGGGATTCAACTCCCCCCCCAAACCAATTCCATCCGGTCTACTAACCAGACTTGGTACTGCTGCCCCGGCGATTCAGCGTGCCGGTGGTGCCGTAGGGGGAGGGGGCCGGGCTGTTGTGACTAGGGGGGTTGGGGCCAGGGGGGTCCACGGTGAGCACTTTCAGGGTGATCATGTCCCCCGAGTGCTGGATCAGTCGCACCACCTCTTCGTGGCTGGCACATCGAACATCGATCGAGTTGATCTGAAATATATAATTATATATATATCTATTATATATATATATATATATATATATATATATATATTATATCATGATATATAACATATCTTGATAAACACATACATGGGCTTGGGGGGTTTTCACCGCCCACCCCAGAATGTTTTTGAAGATGCTCACGACGGCAAAATTGGAGGCTCATAAAAAATGGCGGCTCACGAAGCTAAAATAGACAGAAAAGTTAAATAAGCCATATCATCACTTAGAATGGATTTAAGTTGAAAATCACTTAGAAACTAGATGTTGAAAGAACGAAATTCTCATATTTGAAAGCATGACAGAAAAGGAGGGCCGCAGGTCGCTGGCGCTGAAGTCGAGAATGCTAACCACTACACTACAGCCCCGAGTCTCGTAGTTGTGTACTGGCATAGTTTTGGACAAAATTTCATGAAGGGGCAGCCTCTCTAAGGATGGGGGACGCACCAAATAAATAATCTAGAATAGAACTACTTAATAAAAAATAGATGGCTCTCTAAAAAACAAAACAATAAATAAAAACCTAGAGTCCGAAACAGTTTTCCAAAGGACTCAGCTTTAGTGTATATGAGCGCTATCAGTTATGTGAAGAAACGAAATCGTCTAGAAACTAAACAGCATCATGAAAACATTCATGAGAAAAATATTCAGAATTTATGCGAACTAAAATTGCAACAATACCAGACGTCCCTCTTTGTTACTCTTATCAAGTCGCGTTCGAAAATTACCCAACAACAACAACAATAACACAATCTGAGCTATTATTATTATCATTTTACACAATGCACTATGTATGTCTTGCAAATTTGCGCTTCAGCACACACTAAACATTTTGACCGTAAAAAGGAGAAAAAACCTGTGTATACTTCAAATCCTAAAGTTTCTAGCATTAGAAACTTGCATGAAAAATTTTTGAGCCAAAGGTTTTTTGAAACAAAGAGATTTCCGTTGAATTGAACCATTATTTTTTTTAAGACTAACGCTAAACACAGCGACAAAGTTTTTGTTGTGTTAAACAGCAGAGAAAGTTTCTATTCGAAAAATTGATGCTGATATTTATAAACAGTTTTTTATATTAGCAAAGACAATTTTCAGAAATGTTGCAAATCTCAACATCAACTATCATTTAAATCCTTTGTACACTTGAAATGTTTCGAGGTTAAATTTTATCTTTCTTTCATGTAATATCTAAATGCAAACAGCTATCCAAATAATGTTTTAAACTATATACCACAAAAAACTTAAAACTGCTACATAAGATTTATATATCACATAAAAAGTAAAAAATTTTTGGGCGGGAACAAACAAGAAATTTCAATTCAAAACAGTCCAAATCAAATACAATTCAGTAAAATAAAACTATTTGTTTTCATTAAAAAAGTAATTTTGTCACTGTCCAATCGTACGTGAAACATATTTTGCAAAAACCCCCCTTTAAGTTTTTTTAAACAGAGAAAGCTAGGACAATCACAAACATCAGAGCAACAAAAAATGAAATGTTTAAACATGTAGATGTTCAAATCTGCCCGTATTCTAAAGTCTGATCAAAAATTGCTGGACCTTGTGAACCAAAAGACAAAACAGGATTTCATTACATACGAAAAGTTCAATCATCAAGAATACAGTAGATAGTCGCAAAAATAACACCAGCTGTCTAGTCTCAGGGTTCAGCAATTTTTGGTCAAACTTTTGGTCTTGAAAAGTTTTTGCAAATTTAAAGATCTGGGCTGGTTTAGCTTGGAAACAAAAAATGCCCCTGCAACCGTTAAAATCTGAATATCGTCACAGAAAGGATTATTGGTTAATTCATAATTACAGCCATGTCCGTTCAGTCAGCAAAATTACGAAATTATCACGCCACAATTACTATTGGAGTCACTATTTCGTAATTTTACCGGCTAAATGGTCATACGGCTGTAAGTATGAATCGACCCTATATAGATCTTAGCAGTTCGTAGTGACCGGAAATTTATGATACTTTAAGCATGACCAAAAAATACTGTCAATAAAAACCAAATTTAACACACGGTTTTTGTGACCATAGACTTTACGACAAGTTTGTGTGCTCTTGATAGAAAGAAGTACACGATTTCGACTTCAGTTTTGTATGGTCCTGCTAGAAAGAACTAAGGGATTTGTGTGCTCTTGCTGGAAAGAACTAAGGGATTTGTGTGCTCTTGCTGGAAAAAACTAAGGGATTTGTGTGCTCTTGCTGGAAAGAACTAAGGGATTTGTGTGCTCTTTCTAAAACGAATTATTAAATTTGTGGGGTCGGCTTTGGCTGTCAATAATTATTTTTGGTCAGACTACTTCTAGTCCAATTAATACTGACTGGCGAGCCACCACTGAAACCTGAGCCTATTCCGACACACAGACAGGCCAGTGGCATTTGGAACTCATTAAGGTCCACTAAACTCATGTGACATAGCGTTAGAAATACATTCTGACACATATATCTATACACCACCAAGAGTACATATAATATTATGCGGAGTAATATACAATTATTCCAGCAGAATCTTATTGTAACATATACCCCAAGAGTATATAATATGTAGCCCGACTGCTAAGCCAAAATATAATACACGGTGACAGAAATGTGGAGTATTATATCCTTCATAATCCAAAGTCTATTGGCTTGCATGTATATACTCTACTACGTACATCATAGATACGCACTAAACAATTTTCTAAGACAAAGATATAAAAAAGGCAAATACCAAACGAAAGAGGGTCTACACACACTGGGGGTAAAGAACAGAGGGCTGCCTCAATTTTTTAGTTTCAATCAAAAACACACCATAGTGCTTAAAATTATTATTGAGCTAAAATTTTGAGTGTCTCTACCGTCAAATTTTCGCACTCTCGCTACATTCAAAAACATACAAATGCTAAAAACAAAAATTGGGCTAAATTTTTGGGGAGTCTCTACGGTCCAATTTCGGACACCCTCCACTTCTGATCGACCAAAAATACTCTAAATTTTGTGAAATTTTTGCGAAAAAGTGCCATTTTTGTTAAATTCTCGGGATCTTCCCCACCCCCTTTATCTATATTTCATGTTTATGTTTATTGAAAATGCGAACATAAGATCCCCACAAGGAGACATATTATGCTAATGGGCTAAAACAACTTTTTTTGCAAAAAAAACAGCAAAAAAACAAAAAAAAATGATGCATCAATCTCCCAGCCCTACCTCCAACAGGAAATCCCCCGGCTTCAAGCCAGCGAGCATGGCCATCCCGTTCATGTCGACGCCCTCGAAATACTGCAGGGCAGGGATCGACAGGCTCGGCTCGAATCGAACCACCGACTCCGTATCTACAAAAAAACAAATTAATCGTTCACTTTTTAATTATGCTAATTAAGATTGAGATTAAGATTTGGATTAAACTTTAGATCACGATCTTCGACTTATGAGTTAACAAGTTAATGAGCTAATCAAGTCTATACTAAAACAATTATACAGAAATTAGTTAGTTTGGTAGCATTTGTTTTCAATTGAGATAATTAACATAATACGATTGAGAACTCAGATTTAAAAATAAGATTATATACGATCTCCTTTCAGTAATAAGGTATAACCTAATTAAGTCTGTACAAAGTCAATATCAGGGTTGGCGCGACAGCGCCAAACCCTAGAATAGGTACTAAATAATCATTCCTACAGCTATTAAAGTTAAGTTACAAGCTAACTTTATACTCTAATTAACAAGTAATAAGGTGCAAGATAATTAAGTATATATTAAAAATAAAGAAAATTACCAAATTAGTCTGTAAAATGTCTTACTTTTAGCGCCCCTAAGAATAAAACCGAATCCTTTTGGGCCCCGTGGAATGACTAGGATACGAGGAATATTTACACTGAAAAAAACAAAAAAATAAATAAAAATAAATAACACACAAAAATTGAAAATATATTTACACTTCAAAATAAAAAGGACAGAATTGTTGAATCCAACAGGGTAAAATAAAGAGTACATGATAGCGTTTCACTGTATATAGAAGAAGAGTGAGCCACTCTCCAGCCTACCTTTGTTCTAGCACAGGCAGATGCGCTGGTCGTTTTCAGGGCCCGATTTATCGAAGCAAAATGTTCGTCGTTGAAAATGTTCGTCGTTGAAAATGTTCGTCGTTGAAAATTTTGGATTGATCGAAACATTTTCAACGACGAACATAACACGTAATTATAGGACAAATGTTCGTCGTTGAAAAACAAATGTTCGTCGTTGAAAAACAAATGTTCGTCGTTGAAAAAGCAAATGTTCGTCGTTGAAAATGCTCGTCGTTGAAAAACAAATGTTCGTCGTTGAAAAACAAATGTTCGTCGTTGAAAAACAAATGTTCGTCGTTGAAAAACAAATGTTCGTCGTTGAAAATGTTCGTCGTTGAAAAAGCTCGTCGTTGAAAAAACAAAATGTTCGTCGTTGAAAAACAAATGTTCGTCGTTGAAAAACAAATGTTCGTCGTTGAAAAACAAATGTTCGTCGTTGAAAAATTTTCAACGGCGAACATTTTAACGGATGTCCTGAGCTCCGTTGAAATGTTTGTCGTCGAAAATTTTTTCAACGACGAGCTTTTGTCTTTTAGAACATCATAATGGTCTAAAAAACAAAAGCTCGTCGTTGAAAAATTTTTCAACGACGAACAATTTCAACGACGAACTTTCAACGACGAACATTTGTTTTTCAACGACGAACATTTGTTTTTCAACGACGACCACCGCATCTGCCTGTGCTAGAACGCAGGTAGGCTGGAGAGTGTCTCACTCTTCTTCTATATAGAGTGAGACGCTATTATGTACTCTTGGTAAAATAGTTTTGTCTAAAGTCGTCAACGTACAATTCCATGAGAATTAGATGCCCGATTTTTATTATGGTTCTTAATAATGGCTCGAATTACAAAAGTTTGCAACTTCCTGTAATAACTGTGCTCTTCCTCATAAACAAAGGTCATATCATAATCGGTACAATCTATAATCTTCTTAATCTACAAAAATACAAAAAACCACGCCACCAACTAAACTTGCTGTCAAATAAAGCAAAGGTTACAAACGACTGTAACAGTAGTGGATTAAGGATAAAATATCGAGGGGGGGCGGTATCCAGAAAAAAATCACACCACCGCGCTCCCCCCTTTTCGCCCTCTAATTCTGGGGGAGGGGGGTGGTGGCGTGCGGAGCAACTTTCCGAACTATTTTCGCTTCGTGAACCGACATTTTTCCGTCGTAGGCCAGCGATTTTGCTCTCGTGAGCACCTTTCAAACATTGCGGGGGGAAGTTGCCTTTTAGTGGGGGGGGGTGAAGCACCTATCTGGGGGGGGGGGGGGGTGGTGGTGAAGTTGCTTTCTGGGGCGGAGGGGTGAATACCCTCTCAAACCTGCCCCCCACGCCCATATATGACCCTTACTCAGAGCTGGTAGTAGAAGCATATATTTTGTCTTCTGAGTGCCGCTTCCCGCTAACCCTCCGCATGGTCCCATTCACTGTGGCACAGCTGTAGCCCCCGCCTGGTGGCTTCGTGATAGCACCGCCTGAAAAAAATAAAATTTAAATTTATTAAATAAATAAATTTTAAAAATAGATCTGAAAATTTTTAAAAATGACTGAATTAAGCACAAACACATAGCTTTCAGGACTTCCCAGTAATGCACATTTTCGTTCTTTGACAAATTTCTATCAATTGCATTAAAAAACGAGCCACTGTGGCTCAGCGGTGGCTTACTGTGGCAACACAACGTTTGGCCTTGTTTTTTAACTAATGAATAATGGTCATGAGTTCGCCCCAAATCTTGGCTGCTTCATCGCAAAACTTGCCCAAAACTTGCTGAACTATTAATTAATTGTGCTGAAAAGTTGGTTTATGACTATTTGTTCATATTTTCAGTACATTATTATACCTTTTATACAAGACTAGTGCGTCTAGTTTAGACTAGTGCGATAACATACATAAATTTCATGGCATTTGAACGTTAATGTTTTTGATTTTCAAAAAAAAAATTAGTTAACATTTACATGTTAAGAGATTTGATCTAACATGGGCTGATTATAGTTAGTTACGAAGCGTCAAGTTTAAAAGAGCCCTAGCGGACGATAGGAATGACGTACAAACATGACACTGACATCAATCGTCTTGATTTAAGGTGGCGCTCCGAATAACTTCCATAACTTTATTATCTTATAAGTCAAGGTAGGTTCTAGCTAGAATGAATTTGGTTTAAATATATTGAAACCGGTTACAAAGCTCCGTTTCTGAGTAAGTTTCACGTGCCTGCTGCCTTGTTCTGATTTTTTATCACCGATTGAAAATTTCTATTTTCGCTAAATGCGCATAATTTTTCAAACGGCATAACTGAGCGAAACTTTGTTCAAATTTTACGATCTATAGCTTAAATTGTAGGTATTTATGTTGCCAAGGTGTATCTTTTCTTATAATTTTAATCCAATTGTTTTGGTTCAAAATACACTAGTTTTTCTAAAATTGGTCAACTTGAAATCGCTGCAGAATTTTACCAAAAACAGAAATCAACATTTTCGAAGAAGGTACACCTGAATCTACTTATTTTTTAACTTTAAGTCAAATTTCACAATGAAAAAACGACGTGGAGGAGAGCTATCACGATTCAAAAAAGGCTATTGCCGATCAGAAAAATCTGAGGTTTGCCCACACAAACGACAGTGTCAAAAAATAGAGCGTATTTTTTAATGCAAATAACCATTGAGAAAAGTTGGAGAAGCCAAAAAGTAGCTAACGAAAAATTGGCTTAAAAAATAATTCATTTTTGTCAATATCGTTCAACGTAATTAGAAAATTTTTTTACAAATGTTTGCCTACACAAACGACTTTTTAAAAAGTTGCTGTCATCCATTATCTGTGGAAAACCGTTATCAAAAGTAACAAAAGCCATATACAATTTTTTGGAAAGTCGATTTGAAGATTTTGCCATATCAAAATTCAGGTCAAAAAATTAATTTCAACACAACTACATGTTATGTATATCAAACGAAAGCTAATTCACTGCTGAACAACCTTTCTTCAAGAACAAAGACCTGAAAACGTGACTGAAAACTTTTACTGCCCAAAGTCAGTTATTCGGAGCGCCACCTTAAGGAGCGCTTTCAAATGAGGGGCCACATGACCTTGTCACGTGAGCGTACCCTGAAATATTTATTTCGGGGTAATCTGAAGCGCTATGTAGTCATGTGACCCCTCATTTGAAAGCCCTGCTTGCCAGCAGTCCAATGATGCTGTTCGTTTGTCTGTCCGACGTTTTAAAGGCCAGTTATGGCGCCTTTAAAGACATGAGGAAAAAGAACACATATCGTAATTTAGTAATTACGATTTAATTATGCTAAAGGGGTTCTATGGTGTGAAAACCTTAAAATCCCCATAACTTTCGTTATGGGGATCGCAGCCACTTGAGAATTTCACCACTCGATTGGTGAGACGAAGCGCTTCAAAATGAGGGGTCACATGATCCGCTTACGGCATGTTGACGTAGTACTGACCTTGGCGCCCGGACTAAAACCACTATAACTTGGTTTATACAGTTTGAGCAGCCATATGAATAGTGAAAATATTATACGCCAGGGATTTCTGAGATGACTGCGAAGGCGAAACCCGCTTATTATCATTATCATTATTATTAGGTTAATATATACAAGACTAGTGCGTCTAGTTTAGACTAGTTTGACAACATACTTAAGTTTCAGGACACTTGAGTGTTAATATTACTGATTTTAAAAAAAAATCAGTTAAAAAATTTACATGTAAAGAGATTTGATCTAACATGGGCTGATTATAGTTAGTCACGAAGGGTCAATTTTAAAAGACGTCTAGCGGACGATAGGAATGACTTACAAACATGACACTTACATCAATCGTCTTGATTTAAGGAGCGCTTTCAAATGAGGGGTCACATGACCTTGTCACGTGAGCATACCCTGAGATTTATATTTCGGGGTAACCTGAGGCGCTATGTAGTCATGTGACCCCTCATTTGAAAGCCCTGCTTGCCAGCAGTCCAATGATGCTGTTCGTTTGTCTGTCTGGCGTTTTAAAGGCCAGTTATGGCGCCTTTAAAGACATGAGGAAAAAGAACACATATCGTAATTTAGTAATTACGATTTAATTATGATAAAAGTGTTCTATGGTGTGAAAACCGTAAAACCCCCATAACTTTTGTTATGGGGGTGGCAGCCATTTGGGAATTTCACCATTGGAATGGGGAGACAAAGCGCTTTCGATTGATGGGTCACATGACCCCTTTACTGCAAGTTGACGTAGTAATGACCTTGGCGCCCGGACAAAAACCGCTATAATTTGGTATATGCTGTTTTATCAGCCATATGAATGGTGAAAATATCATACACCAGGGGTTTCTGAGATCACTGCGAAGACGAAACCTGCTTATTATCATTATCATTATTATTAGGTTAATATATATTGTAAATATATTGTAAATATATTGTAATTATATATTGTAAATATTGTAACAAGTCTAGTGCGTCTAGTTCAGACTAGTTTGACCAAGTCCGCGAGGTTACGTCATTCATTGGTCAATTTAATTACAGCTAAAACTTTTCAAAACTTAATGGAGACCAGTGAGTCAGTGGCGTTATATCTAATCCACGGTTACTAGGATAAAAAATTGGTCTGATGATAAATAATCACTAAATACTCAATATTAGCTAGTTATAAACGTAACTCATTTGGGTCGATTCGGTCAATTCACTTAGGCCCGGTTCACACAGACGTACTTTTGGGCTAAAAGTAAAAATTTCGGTTCGTACAGAACGTACTTTTTACTTTTTACTTTTTACTTTTGGCCAAAAGTATCTGTGTGAACCGGGCCTTACAGCTTGTGGTTGTTCAGCCTGAACTGCAAACAAAAACTCATGCTACAACTTATACGCTTTTTTTTCGTAATTTTTGAATAATGCAGTGGAGTGGGGGCCAGTCGCTCGAGAACAGTGCTCATTACTAGCTTCCTATTTAACGGAACCAATAATTGATACCGTAACAATGAATTGCTGGGTTGGCAACGGCACACGTGAACTTAACCTCAAGAAACTACTGTGTAACCTAGGCTGATAGCTGGCAATCGTTCCTCCAACCCTCAGGGTAAGTAAAATGCCTCTACTACTAGACCACGTGCGTCTAATGGATAGTTCGTACTTAGTCCGTATCCGCGTCATGAAAGACCTATTTGCAACTTAGTGCAAAAATAATTTTGTGCCGGCGGACTTTGTACAAAATCTGCTAGTTTCTTACATACGACAAAATTGACTTTTAGCGGCTATTTCTTTTGTAAAGCATCCGAGCAATTAAATGTTTTACTTACGAACAAACTGACACTCCCCCTTGTGTATAAAGTATTTATGTATATAGGACAAGTAGGCTTGCGATTGGTAAAATCCTTTTAAATTGGACATAGTATTGTGACTGTCTTCCAAGATTGTTCATAAAAGTCTCCATTGGCCTTTTTCTGATATCAGTCTGGCACTGTTTCAGTGTAAAATTTTTCGTCAGCCACCATTGCGTCAGTTGACAATTGAATTTAATTGTGCTTTTGAAGCAAAACTTGGTGTTTGCAAAAATATTCTGCTGCTTGTAACGACTTGTCTTCAGCTCAGTACATGTATACAATAATTATTCTTTACCAGAGCAAATAAGAAAATTGGCTAACATTACGATCATGCGATTACCATGGATCGAATTCAAGTACAGTTAAACGTTTTAAAACCGTCATAAGTGTACAACGGTCACCAGTAGAAAAATTTGACTTATAGAAAATCTGTAGGTATGATAATGAGCTACATTATGACGCAAAAATGGTTTTTTTACGTACAGCACAAGCCGAGTTATTATCATTATCATTTTTTTCAAACAAATTCAGATAGTATAGGTTAGGTAAAATATATTGTAAATATATTGTAAATATATTGTAAATATATTGTAAATATATTGTAAATATTGTAATTAATATATATTGTAATAATTTTGATAAAAACTTACATAATTCGGGTTCATAGATATAAAACCGCCGGCGCTTATGCATTATATATTTATCCATTAAATTCACACATCAATCAGTAAATTAAGAATAACTTCATTTCAAATTACACTTATTTAATAACTTATTTAAAAAATATATATGGTACGCAATTATTAAACATCTAAAAAATCATGTAGGATCTTTACATTATAAGAGTCATGATGGAATACATAATACATAAATAAGTCACAATCAAGTATATATAATCACTAAGCCCAAGAAACACTACGATAGAATCTAAATAAAAGCAGATAAAAAAATATTTAAAAATTACACAACGGAAAAAATCGTACAAAGAGAAAAAAATCTGTAACAGTCACTATTATAGAAGACTTTGGGTTAATAGTTACATAAAAGCAGAGACAACTTATCCCATATTCCCAGTGTCAATATTTAAACAGACGTGTCAGTCTAGAAAAGGGGTCTTTCATTTATGTGCAAAATTGAAAATATTAAAAATATCATACATACTCTTTAAAATTTCGGAAAAAATCTGCCCCCTCTTCAATCGTGGGGGAAATTGGAAATAAAAAAATCAAAAATCAAAAATTTTATTCACATTAAATGCAATATTAAATTAAATTAAATACAAAAAACTAGTATTAAAATTGTTAGAAAATGTAAGAGAATTTGACAAAACTTTTAACTATATACACAAAATCAAAAATATATGCCGAAGAAATATGTAAGTTTATGTAAGAGCGGCAGGTCACTAGTTTTCGATTATACTACTCTCAATCTACTCGAGTAGACCTATATCCTATAGACTATCGTTTTGCACGAATTAACACTTGAAATCCTATGTTTACAGAATACATACACAAGCGTTGGCTGCTTTACAATAATGCAGAAATATATACAGTAGCAGCAGCAGATATGTAGATATCATAATGGATATAGAAGTCCGTAGCAGTGTGCAAAAAAATGCACTAAAGATTAAGCAAAAGTTGACAATAAATAAAAAAACTTTCTGAAACTTCATGATAGACAAGATATAGGATCTTTGGAGCCAGCAGAAACTGATTTAAAGCTAGAATCAACACAATGACTATTGACGTAATCAGAAATTATTGCTGTTTCTCTGTCGTGGCAGTCAAAGTCGCTGAAAAACTCCAGAGATGGATTTCACAAAGGTGGTTTTACTAAACCATAGTTTTACGTACATTTTCATACGATTCGCATATAATTTCATTACGAAATATTGCCTGATTCGTCACGAATTTCGTCGATTTAGAAAAAATTTAGGAATCACCGAAGCGATCAACGCAGAGATTTCTCAACAATCGCCGAGGACAGCACCAAGCACGGGCTGTTGTTTAAAATGGAGGCGCTTTGGCTAAAAGTTGATGGACACTACTCTAATCGCCCAAAAAATAAAAAAATAACTAAATTTTACGTTTATGAAAAACTTAGAACCTCCTCTACAAAAAAAAGATTTGGGTAAAAAAGTTACATCCAGCACCATTATAGGGGTGTGAGAAAAACCCGAAGCATTTTGGGGAGATAAATAGCTTAGTACTGCCTGGCCGAACGGTTAGCCATGGGTTGGTTTGTTTTTAAATACGTAAGATAGGAAGCACATCCGAAACCGTTTCGTGGACTTCTGGGACTGTTATCGGATGTTATATTTAGTTTTTTGACATTTCGCATGTCAAAAGACTTCAGAACATCTTTTTTGAACATGAAATAACCCGCCCGATATATACGCTGTTCAGGTATCAGGTATACCCTGTGGCGTACCCTGAAAAAACTTCGGGGGGCGGATTCCCCCCACCCCCCCCACTGCGCACGCCCTTGCGTCAATCAATTAAAATCGTTAGTTTGCCGACAATATGGAATTCTCACCTGCTGTAAAAGAACGTACATAACTAGCCGATACAACCGCAGACAAACTACACTATGCATTGCACACCTTGCGTGTGGGCTAGGGTTGGAAAAATGGACTAAAAAAGTAAGATTGACTGCCATCATAATTCATACAGCCAAAAAAATCCTCACACATTCAATAGAATGAGTTTGCACTACATTCAAACGAAACGGCAAGAAATAATTTCATAACAGAAAGACACATACTTCGCAGATAGGACACAAAAATAAATCCACTGCGGAAACTCACAAGGTTCAAAATTTTCCAGAAGGGGGGGGTCTAATTTAATTTTCTACGAAATACTTTAATCTTATCTTTTTTTCAATATTGAAAGAACCACTATTACTATTATTCTCTTTTACGACATCCAACGAGTTAAACTCGAAGCCAAAATATTTTTCTCAATTGATAAATCTACAGTTAGAAACAAAATTTGCAGAAAAATATATATAGAACTTCTCGAAAAGTCAGAAGTTAGGGTGTAAACAGTGTTATTGCAGTGAATTATTAAGTAGGAGTCAAAAAGTTAACAGCGCTGAATTACCAACTTTTGCATTAAGTACTCTCGCAAAGTTAACTTTTCAGTTTCGTCTATAGGAGACCATTCGTTGTGAAAAAGTTTTTCCTTATTCCAACATATACGTAAATTACACAGGTTTAGTTGACCTTTCGTTAAATTTTGCTGAAGGGGTCAAATTCGACCAAAAACTGCAAACATTTTTGCTGAAAATAAAGTTTCATTTGGTAGACAGGAACTATGGTGAGCATAATTATAATATACTAAACTTACATTATTATTAAAACACTGAAACATTATTTCAACTGGTTTCGTTCCCCCCACAAAAATGCTCAACTCAAAATTTCTGCGCGAATTCGTGCAATTTCAAGCCTAGTTGAATGCAAAGAATTAAAAAGATACTGAATGTTTTTCAACGACGAGCGACGTAAATAATTGAATCAAATGACACGGTCGTATTATATATAGACTGGATAGATGTACTCTGAAATTGAGTGGGGTTCAAAAAAATTGACTAGTAAACCTCAAAAATACGCCCCATTCTTTTGCGACTCTTTATTTATGGTACTGTCTGAAAAAAGATGATAAAAACGCATGAACGAACAAAGAGGCAAGAATTTTCAGTTTTATGGAAGGGAAAAAAGTTCAAATGTATATACGTAGTAACCAACGTATCTACCTTCAAAAACTGTATATACAGTGCAAAAAAACGATTGCAGTGTAAATAACAATATTTAGCTAGCTAATCTGGAGGAGTAGGCAAGAAACTGGTTCTGACGTTACTATCTTAAAGTAGGCGATCAGAGAAGAAAAAGAAGAAACCTGAAAACTTAACACTGCCATACATATCTTTCGATCACGCATTTTAAGAGCTTAAAAGAATTCAAAAAATAAGAAATGGCCTTCAAATTATGGCTCTTATGAATTCAAAACCTTAAAACTTTTCTCTGTCTTTTGGTGGGTACGGACTACATAATGCAATCAGCTCGTATGAGACCTTTACTAAATTCCAGTCATATGTTCATGTTTTAGTTTTTTAGTGTTAGGACTGAAAACAAAAAAACAAATGCAAAACTTGAGATATATTTAGCAACATTATTAAAAATTTGTCAAGCCTTTGGCCAACAAAGCAAGCTTGAATGTTTTTTTAAAAACAAGAAGGGTCGGATCCAGTAAATACAATTCTTCCCAAAAAACTCCTTCCCCCGGAATAAATAAAATATAAAGAAAATACAATTCCCCCCCCCCCCGCAAGGAGAGCTACAGAACCTTAGTTACTATTTAATGGGCAATAACTGATCGTATCTAGTGCTAGCATAATGCTGGTATAACGGCCAGCAATGCAGGCAAAAACTCAGTCTCAAAGGCGTCTTTGGGTTAGAAGAAAAAAAGCAAAGATCTTTCTCTTTGATAATAACCCACCAAAACCTGATTACATCACATCGGTGTGCGGAAATATGACTAAAATTAGAAACGGACGTTAGGGTGCAGAAATTTTGAGATTTTACTGTACAAGGTTGTCTCTGTAAATTTTCGGCTTAAATATCATCCATTGGTATTGAACGTGCCAATTAGTAAATTTCATACATGCACACAAATTTTCCACCCCGTACGGAACGGAACAGAAGGGTTCGCGCTTGGCATCAAAACTTTTCCTTTCAAATTCTAAATATTCAAGTTCCTTATTCCAGCTAAAGGCTACTATGGCATGGTCCGCTGCCCGCACAATTCCAAACAGTTTTTCCGTGATCAGAAAGTACATATCTAATAATACCTGCTTCACGAACTGTTCTTGTTAAGCCGTTGAAGGTATATGTATAACTTAACACGTGATGTCAAAAGTATGTAAAGTCGAAGGATCTAGTGATAAATTTTATAAAACTCAAAATATGAAATAAAACTTCAGCTAGAGGAAACGAAACTTTGAAATGTTATGTATGCGTCAAAACTTTAGCGCCATGGTATCAAGAGTACATAATAGTAGTCTTCACAGCAGAATATATATGTATGTGTAGTCCTATCAAGAGTACATAACAGTGTCTCAAGTGCATATACTGACAGAAGGAAAAATAATTCGGAGCGGAAATGAACAATCAGACATAAAATATGGCATCAGATGTAATTTCGCATCAAAAACCAATTCTCTAAATTCTGACCTTAATTTCTTTAGTCTGCACAGCGAGACTAAAGTTATTGCGCACGTCAAAAAAAATTGGACTCCTCTAAAAAAGGCCGCTACCGGTTTACCATTAAAACAGTTGAAAGGTTTTGAACTCAAGTCATTTGAGGTGGCGGTATATACACGTGACCAGAGTATAAAACGTGTAAAGTCCGGTTCATGCTTGTCCTTAAGGTCAAAGGGTCAGGAACAAGGACAAACTTTGGTCAGATGCTGTGACAAAAAACTCCCCTTCTTCAAATATATATATATATATATATATATATATATATATATATATATATATATATATATATATATATATATATATATATATATATATATATAATTTTTTGCACACAAACTGGACATGCCTTCAACTTTTTTACCAATCTCTCGACTACAGATCTCTCGACAAGGTCGGGTGGATCACCGTGGCAAAATAGCAAGCGTTCAATAGGTATATACTGATACATGCAAACTAACTAGTATGCATATATGTAGTGCCTGGTTGTGGGGGGTCACTCAGTAATCCGAGGTTTACGCATGGGGAGTGGAAGGGCCCGGTTTTACTAGCTGTCCCGTATGCCTGCGACTTATTTTGTGCAAAAAATATCTCACTCTATATTGCAGAATTTGCTCAAGGCCAAAAGGACAGGGACAAGGACAAGGACGAGTATGAACCGAATCTTTCTCGACCGTTTTGAGTTGACCAGATTGAATTGTTTAGAGATCTCGAGTTGTCCCTGTGTAGGCTCAAGCCCAGACCAGCCCTTGTACTGACGTAAAAAACTAAAAACTTTGAACTTTTTTCACTGAAAACTATAAGTCATTGTGATGTCACCGAAAACCATATCCTAAAAATAAAAAAAGAAAAAATATATAAAACTAAAATAACCTTAAAAAAGTCTACCTTACACACTACAACACTGAAATTTTTGTGAAATTCATTTCGTAAAAACCGTAGCCTGCAAAACCCGATGCTCTACAAACACAGCGAAAAAAATAACATTAAAAAATTTGCACAATATAAAAAGTGATTATTCACACAGAAATCAGTATAGAATAAACTTAGCTTAGAGGGACACAGAAAAATTGTTGCAACGCAGAACTTGAAAGCAAGCAAGCTAGAGTGTCGTCCGTTGACCGAAAAGTGTTAAAAAGATACTTGAATTGCAAACTACGGCTGTCCGAAGGGGCAAAAAACACCTGATTCTTTGTTCGCAAACTATGCGAAAGACAATTGCACAATTATCAGGCACTGTGGAGGTGTGGAATACGAGTTCTTTGAAAACGAAACTAGAATTTCCTTAGAGAAAAACTAAGAAAAGTTTTCACAAAGTACAAGACGGTATAATCTATAAACTATAGTAGTGTTAATTGGTCGTATATGTAGATGTCAAGTTAGAGCAGCTGAGAAAGGAAGGTCCTCGTGCCGAAAATTGTGAACCCCCCCTCGCTGATCTACCGAAACGACTCCAAGTATTGCTAAAGTTTCAGAAAAAAATGCATTTTTTTGCTTAGATTTTTGAATAGCTCAGAACCTTGATTGGGGGAAATGGGTTGCCTCCTATAGCCCCTCATACATACGCCCACTGGTAAAGGTATATACCTGGCATATTTTTAGGCAAAATTTTATGGGGGTGGGCAACCCCGCTTTCACGATAAAACACTATATATTTTTACACGAAAAAATGGTTATTATACGTTAAATGTTACGTTTTCATACGTTATTATAGCTACGCAAATACTAAATTTAGCAAAAAAGGACCTAAAAACCCGACCAGTGAGACCACCACATCGCTACTGCTAAAAATTCGCTAAAACGTCCTTCCAGAAAAAGTCTTGGGCTGTGGGGGGGCACCCCCTCTGAAATGGCGGGAGTTCAAAATGGGGGGGGGTGCGACCAAAATGAGAGGTAAAAGCTCCCCCCACTAAAAATATGCCACATATACTAGATTAGGGTAAAGTTAATTCTATGAGTAAAGGTAAACTTGGAAAACTGGGTTAACGTTAATCGTTGAGCTTAAAACTATGCAGGGTTGCTGTTCGTTCACACGACAGAAATAAGAAATAAGGATTCAGCCAATCTGATCAGCCTACTGTGGGAATCACTGCATTTTGTGCTGGAAACCTGCTGGACTAGGTGTTACATCAAACACAGTATATAAATTCAGTTCAGTCAGCATCCAATCACACTCAGACAATAACGTTGTCAAAGTCAAAATCAAAAAAGTGTTTTTTCATGAAAAAACTTTTCGCGCGACAACTTTATCGCAAAAAAACATACATAAGCATAATATATACAGAGAAGCTGAGTTGGCTAGCGGGGGCTTGAGAGGTGAATTTAGTTTAGGAAAAAATGTTAAAACATTAAAAAATTTATAACAAAATATATGGTTTCACCAATTCAACACCACAAATTAAGGAGCTGCCTCCCTAAAAAATGTCAGACCAATGCCCCCCTTTTCTAAAAAAATCTGTTTGCAATGGTCGAAAGGGTGTTTGTTAAAATTATATTTCAAGGATAAACAGTGGTTGTCGTCACAATTCACAGCAATGGACAAAAGTGCATTTACGAAAATAGCCGAAACTCAATTTTGAGCGAGAATGGAAAAAGCGAGAAAGAAAAAAATTAATTGCACAACGAAAAAACCACGCTTCCTGACATACCTAATTTACACTTCGGATTGAAAATTGAAAATCACACACAAATCCAAGAAACGAAACGAAATGAGTTCAACATTAAATAAAAAAGGGGGGGGTAGAATCGCATATAAAATCTCCATCCAACATAAAACAAAAATAAACAAAAAATAAATCAAAAGCTATCTATACTGTAGCAGTAAAGCCAGTCAAAACATAAAAGGTAAGCCCCCCCATCGTGAATATTTTACAGTGAGTACAAGTTCAGAAACCTCTAAAGTATTAACACGACGTAAACATAGATATATATCTATTAGTTGTTCGTAACACATGTATATACATATTCCATTTTCATCTATGTCTATACTTAATAGCAATTCTTAGTATGGGGTAAAACAACCCCTGTAGTGCGGGTTAATAGGTTCAAACGTGAAATTTTCAACTCATCCAACTAATTCCGCCGTGAAAAGGCGTGTAATGTTATTCTATTAAATTTGATTTGATTTATCAGTTGTAGTGTTGTTGTTTAGGCGGGTGGGTTGTCAAATATTACAGTACTGCGTATTTACGCACAACAAAGACACACGGTTATAATCACTTATAAACAGGAAATTGGGTAGAATAAGAATTTATATATATATATATCAAATACCAAATTTCCTCTACGGTTTAATGATAAATACAGCAATCTTTACGTATGTACTCGTTTGTTATGCGAAGTTATCACTCAACAAAGTTCAAGTCTTTTTAAAAAGGGCATGAAAAATTTCTTAACCAATGTCTTGTTTTAAAAATCCACTGATTAAACTATCTAATTCATCATTCACTATCTAAAGCTTATCGAAAAGAAGAGGGCAGGATTGCATGCAAGCAACTAAACCAGATGTGGGCACAGGCACAGATGTACAAGGGCGGGCTGGGGGGTCAAGTCCGCCCAGGATTTAAGATTTCAGGACAAGCCCCCCCCCCAATTTCGATGGAAAACATAAATTTATGGAACAATATGAGCAAGAGTACATAATAGGTTCTCACTCTATATAGAAGAAGAGTGAGACACTATCCAGCCTGTCTGTGTTCTAGCACAAGCAGATGCGCTGGTCGTTTTCAGGCTACATGTTGACATTCTATGCAACATGTGGCTGACCAATCAGCGTGTAGATTCCCTGCGTAACACACTTTAGTATATAATCGCTGATGCGTTGATAAGCATTAAGATAGGGATAAAAGCTTAATAACTCATTATTTATTCATAGTCTGCTTGCACAAACATTAAAAAAGGTTTGCAAAAAATACCTCTAGGGATATTTTGGCAAACTTTTAGCGAAATTGATTGAGAAACTTTTGAGATATAAACTTTTCTGAATTTCTTCAAAGTTTCTCAATCAATTTCGCTGAAAGTTTGCCAATTTATCCCCAAAGGTATTTGCAAACCTTTTTTAATGTTTTTACAAGCAGACTATGAATAAATAATGAGTTATTAACCTTTATCCCTATCCCGTTTTATGATTGGAGCACGTGCACAGGCGTCTGCCAATCAGAGAATAGAAGCTCACTTCTGATTGGCCAGTCACATGTTGCATAGAATGTCAACATGTAGCCTGAAAACGACCAGCGCATCTGCCTGTGCTAGAACACAGGCAGGCTGGAGAGTGTCTCACTCTTCTTCTATATAGAGTGAGAAGCTATTATGAACTCTTGATATGAGGTGATCCATAACTTATGTAAAGCTTCTGAAACGACTATAACGATATGTAAGACTTTATGGCGCCCATAAGACTTATGCAAAGCTTCTGAAACGACCATCAGACACCTATCTGCCTGGCTAAAAGTGCACTCTGCGTTCTGATATCCTGCGAGCTGTGACTGACAAACTCTGACTTTACACACAGACGAGAATTATACAGGAAAATGAAAAAAACCACTGAAGAAACATAAACTACTGCTTGTAAATAAATAAATAAATAATAATAAAATCTCTTCATACTAAACAGCCCTATGTCCGTTATAGCCCGCAAAACAATAGATTTCACCAGTAGCAGCGGTCTTGTGATTATTGCCAGCATTCTTACCGACTGAACGGACATACGGCTGTAAAAGTATGAACTAAAGTGAGACCAAAATTATTGCTGAGCTTTGAGACAAAACAGAGGTTGCGTGATTTATTTTTGTGACTACTCGCTGTACTCTTGCTCCTTGCAGTATTCGTTCTTTTCGTCATGAAATCGCGTGTTTCTTTAGTGACTCAGCAGCCAGCAGTTTTTGGTCAGACTTTACTCCCACCCTCTCCTTACCAGAGTTGCGTCGTCGATTCAGCGTACTACTGGCCCCCTCCCGGGCAATTCGCGCATGCGTCTGTTCGCTTAGGGGCCCCTGCTGCATCATCTGACTGGCGTACTGCGAGGACCCCCCCTGGCCGCTGAGCGAGTGGCGTAGACTGCGCACAATGTCCTGTCGCAGGTCGGGGGGCAGGGTGGCTGAGGCGTCCATGTCGGCCACAGAGGCACTGGGGCTGGGCACGCACGAACGGGAGCGTCTGAAACCAGTTAATCATTCAACAAGGGCACAATTTATCGAAGCAAAATGTTCGTCATCGCAAATACATATTATTACAAGACTAGTGCGTCTAGTTTAGACTAGTTAGACTAGATCTACAACGTGAGGTCCCGCTGTGTTTAACGTTAAAATTTATTTTTAAAAAAATTTCAAATAAGTCGAAGTTGACTTGCAATGCGATTTGATCGCATATGAGGTGATTACAGGTAGTCAACAAAAGGGAAAATTCCAGGAGCCATAACTTTTCATATGGTTGTGGCATCGACGTGACTTTTTTTAAATGCTAGCGTTTGTCAAGAGTTATCGATTGATAGGTCGCAAGGAAAAAAATGTGGTCAGCTGCTGTTATTGTTTAGAAAGAAGACGTGGCAAAATAGTTTCGTCAATTTTTTTTGCATAATGACTTCATTCTTTTATTGTTCACCTGGAAAAAAATAGCGACAGGTTTTTCTAAATGGCCTAAGGACAAAAGGACAGGAAAAAGGATAAGAACAAAAAATAAATAAATAACATAAGGATATTCCAAGTGAGGCATTTTCTCTCAGTAAGACTTTCAAGTGGCTGAGTAAAATGAAATTGGTAGTAAAAGTCACTCAGATCGCCACCTAGCGGACTACCTTTGCAGACTGGCCTCGTCCCCTTGTGATCCGCTGCCGCGATTTCGGGCCAAATGGGGCGCGTGACGATGCCAGGTGAGACGACGTTTGCTGTTGTAACGGGGCACACCGCGATATGGTACTGCAAACAAATAATGAATGAATGAATGAATGAATGAATGAATGACTGAATGACTACTTGATTCCTACTCACTGTTTGGCCATTCATCAAGGAAAACTTGCAAGCAACTAAATTGGAAACTGAATTATGACACAATCTACACTTTTAAATTATGTGTTGATGCTGAAAGGAACTATAACTTTTTGGACTTATGAGACAAACCAGTGCTATTAAAATTCTAATTAATAAAGCTATTTAAGAATTTACGATACGAGACGAGTAATCAATAATAATCCTGACAATATTTCCAACTTTTCCATTGCCAACAAAACCTGTAAGACTATTCTATACAAAATCGCGTTTAGAGATTGTCTAATGAATATTTTTTTAAAATTTTAGTCTTTCTTCAAGATCGTTTAGTCTGACTAAAAATCAGCGTGCTAAAGCGTATCAAGTCCGATAGGTAGTCGTCCGAAGGGTTCCAGAATGGCATACTTGAGAACTCTTTGTAATCTGTTTAGTTGGACTAAAATAAACTCGCTCGGGGACGATAAAATAAACCTTTAGAGAGAAGAAATTTAGATAATGCTGTCCTGGAAGTATCTTTATTTATTTGATGATGAAAACCTATCAGGCCATACATGTTAAGTGGGGGACGACAGACCCCCTGAAATCCAGGGTCCGGCAGATACATGGACGTAGGGGGAGGGTTTTCACCCCAACCCAGAACGCAACTTCACCCCCTCCACTAGACAGGTGCTTCACTTGCCCCCCCCCCCCACAGAATGTTCTCTGAAGGTAGCTCACGACACGACGTCAAATGCGGTGGCTTCCGCACCCAAATTGGTGGCTCAAGTCAAAAAGGAGAAACGGGTGAAAAAGTTGCTCCGCATTTCTCTCCCCCACAATTCGTCACCTGCCCAGGAATGCTCCCGACTTCGGGTGGCTCCCAAACATCAGAGCACAAACGTGTGAAAAAATGACATTAATTTGTTCATCACAAAACCCAATAAATCACCATCCCTACCAGACTGAGCAGGATCGTGATTGGTGATCAGGTCGGCAATGGCATTGTGTCCCGTGATCAGGGCCACGCGGTAGGGAGACTGGCCTTGGTTGTTCAGCTGGTCAATGTCCGCGCCGCGAAACAACAGCACACGGGCACAGGACAGCTGCAACACAATGCACAGGGGGATTAGAGGTTAATCTGGGCGATCAGCAGGATAATCCTGCATGACATTTACTGCAGTAAGTTGACCATGGATACATACATGAAGTTACGTAGTTAGTTACATTGCCATAGCTTTAGCTCAAGCAAAAATTTGGCAAAAGTCTAGTTAGTTCAAGTTAATCTTCTCGTTCAACTAATCCATTTAGACCAAACCAAGTTAATCTACTAATCCTGTTATCCATTTAAACAAAGTTTATCTACTAATCCTGTTAATCCAGTTAGATCATATTAATCAAATGATCGAGTTAATCCAAGTAACTAAATTAATCGAGTTAATTCAATTAATCCATTCCGTCCCGTCAAAGTATCCATAAGCCAGTTAATCCATTTTAATCCCAATTTGCCTTAACAAACAAAATCTCAGTAACAACAAGAGTGACGTTGTTTCATACGTCTTCGGATTATTATATATTAAGAATCAGCCATAAATATTTTTCATAAATACCCCCCCATAGCCCCTTTCTAAAACTTGCAGTCTCACCTGGTTATTGACCGCACAGATGTGCAGGGGATTGTTGCCGTTGATGTTAGGCGCGTTCATGTCGGCGCCGTAGAACAGCAGGTGTTCCAGGTGTTGGTTTAGACCATTTTTACAGGCCTAAAAAACAGCTGTCCATCTAGGATTAGATGTTAATTAATACGGCATGTTCATAAATTACTAAATAAATCAAGCCAAACAGTTAAGCTAATGTATTCTATTACTTTTATGCTAAATATTTATCAGTCACTTTCGTGAAACTGACGTCTGACCAAAAATTTCTGGACCCTGAAACAAACGCTCAAGTGTGATTTTATTACAAAAAGAACGGTTTTCCAGCAGCCAGAGTACACCAGTAGTCGCAGTATTACGCTATCCATTTTGTCTCAGAGATCCGCAATTTTTGGTCAGACTTTAGTTTAGTTGCAATTATTACACTCACAGTCACCCTACACCTGAACCGATGAAAAAATATCAAAACCATACATGTACGAGGGGGTGAACCCCCAAAATCGAGGCGCCGGGTGGGAGGGTCCCCAAAATTCGTGCAAAATTTAGTAAAAATGACACTTTTATGGAAAAAATTTACAAAATTTCGCAAAATTTTAGGTATTTTTGGTTGATCAGGAAGGAGGGGGAGGCCCCTCAAAATTTTGACCCGGTTAGATGTATGATCAAAACCATGATTCCATTAAAACTTCCATAAAAAAACCACTGTCTCACCTGGTGTACTTCCTGGTTTCCCTGGGCATCAGCTACGCCCAGATCCGCATAGTCTCTTAGCAGCAGCTCAGTGGTATCTGCGCTAGCCGAGGTGTGCAGCACGGAATAGTAGAGCGGCGTGAGGCCGCTGGGATCGCGGTAGTTCGGGGACGAGCCCAGATCTAGAAGGGTTTTGGCATTTTCGTGATCGGGCAAAAGGGCTGCCTTGTGAAGGGCCGTGCAGCCCTGCATGTCACGGAAATCCATGTGAGCGCCGCCATTCACCAAAGCCATGATCAGCGTACGAGAGTTCTTCATTGAGGAAGCCAGAGTGAGGGGGGTTTCTAAAAAAAGCAAGGGGGATTTAGGAAAAAAATGGGTATCTTAAAGTGGGTGAACCGTGAAGAAAAAAAGGATTTGGGAACAAAAAACAGCGTTTTGGCAACAAAAAACAGGGTATCTTAAAGTATGTGATCCGAGAAGACAAAAACATGCCTAAGCCCTAAAGCCCTAAACCTAAGCCTGGATTCATGAGTAAATAAGGCAAATCAGAAATTGTGCAATCGTCGCAACTGTCATACAACTAACAGGTACAAAAAAATCTCCGATAGCCCATTTTAGAAATTCCTAAAAACCAGGATGGGATTTAGCAAAAAAAGGGGGCTGTAAGTACATAGCTATTGAGCCGATATTCTCCCCCACAATTATTTCATTTCAATAAAGGTTTCTTTGCTTAGACTTAACGTCTGATTAGACGTTAGGTCTAAGAAAAGTACCAAAAGTAGTCTACATTTGCCATGGGGAAAACAACTTTCCCCAACCTGGGGTCTTGGGGGAAAAGTACAAAAATATGAACAGAAATTGGTACAAATGGCACTTGCTTGGAAAATTTGGCAAAAATTTAGGGAATTTCAATCGATCAAAGGTGGGAGGGCAGAGAGTCCAAAATTTGGCCGAAGAAGCTCCCCTACAATTTCGACTGAATAAAAACCTTTTCCATGTCCTCATTCTTTCACAACAACAGACAATTCGAACAAAAATAACAAAAAATACCGACAAAAAAATGGTAAAAATACGAAAAAAATCTCACCGCCTCTTGGTTCGTGCATATTCGGATCCAAGCCTTCCGAACACATCCTTTCAACCTTCTCCACTTGATTCGTACAGACATATTCAAAAAACTTCTTCACATTAGACTGAAATAAAAAAAACAAAAAAACATTTAATGTAAATGCTGCGAAAACAGAGCAGACTTCCCAATTACAAGTAGGTCAAAAACTATGAAGTGTTTTTTGCAAAGTCACAATAAATTGTAGACAATTTCGTGTGAAAGGTCAAAAAATAACTACTTGAAATTGACACAAAATGCTTTTAATGGATTTAGTAAAAAATTCTACTAAAGTAAAAATATATGCGTCAAACACTAATGGCTAGAAATTTGACTCATTTTCCTGAAAATTCGCACTCTAATAAAGATCAATCTAACATCTATTCTTGCGCACCAATTTTTACTTTTATTAAGAAAGCAATACAATTTCAATCCTAAGATAGAAAATTTCAAAATACACTTTCACCTGAAAATTTTTTTACCAAATCTTCACAATTTTGAGAAGATAGTTTTCCTATTTAAAAATTTTCAAAATTTTGCTACAGTTATTGTCAATATTAAGGCTTCCGCTTAAGGGGGTAATTGCGTTTTTAGGTGTTTTTTTAAAAAGCCATAGCTCAGCGTTTACAAATTCAAATCACAAGCGGTCTTTTGCATTAGGTAGAACAATATCTTTCCTAAATGTATGCCATGCCTTGAAATTTAAGCTGTGATTTTCTTTCCAGTATAAGCGACTAAAGAAAGGTCCTTTCCAAAATATTAAAATTTTTTACAAAAAGTTTGCGCCACAGCTCTGAATCATACGATCATCTGTTGGGGCTGAAAGTTGGTAAGATTTTTAACATGTTTAACATCCCCAGGCATGTCCCCCACTTTTTTAATAACTAGTCAATTTACTGAAAAAATAGCTGAAAACCAAACGCACCGAAAATTTAAGATATTTTCTTGTAATTAAAACCCTCTAAAAATGTCCACAGGTGAAATTTCAAAAAAGTGAGAGACATGCCTGGGGATTTTGACCTTTACAATACTGTCCCAAAAAGTTATGCTCAGGCGTCGCTTCTAACTTGAATACTGGTGGCGCAAAGTTCACATAGAAATCATAAAAACCTCGAAAACGCAACTACCACCTTAAGTCGTATAATTATATTCAATATCATAATGTATCAAAAAAGTGTGGAAGGTTTGAACAGTTCAAAGTTAAAAAACCAACTGAAGGTTACATAAACACTAATTTTAGATTTTAGAAAATGGACAGCAAATATTATGTGAATTGCAAAACAAATTTGTAGGATAAGCTACATGGCGTAAAACTTAACACTGCACAAAGTAGTCGGAATTTTGATCAAGAACTTTATCTTTACTGTTCATATGAAAGTCTAATCAAATCGATAAGCCTCACCCAACAAATGTTGGAACCTGAGACAGAATGAAACATGCTATTTCATTACAAAAACAAACTGTAGACATCGAGAGTACAGCACTAAGCCAGTAGTCGCGAGAATCACCCCATCTATATTGTCGGTCAAATTTTAGGCAATATTTTTACATTATTGCACCCTCTAAGTTTACCTTGGAATGCAATTGTCTCAAATGTTTTTCGTCCATTCGCAGCATTTTATATACACGTTTCTTGTACTTGAGCTGAAACACACGACAAAAAAAAACATTCATGAGCCTATTTTATCTATATACCCATTCATAACGAACTGGTTATTAATTATTACAAGTCTAGTGCGCCTAGTTCGTCTAGAAACGTGAGCTGATATAACTTAGTACATATTTATCGACAACGTTTTAAATTTGACGAAAAAAAAGTTTAGTATATTTCAGCATTGATTGAAGACATATATATATATACTATTTTTGAGTGAATCCCACTGGCTGGAACTAGATTGCGCATCTCATGTAAATTATCAAAGATGAATTATTTTTTGCACTACGAATTTTCAATAAAGTCTAAATATTGAAAAAAAACTAACACCGGCCCAGAATCGAACTGGGGACCTCTGGATGGATGTAACAACTATCACATACAAACCACACGCTAACCCACTGCGCCACCGGTACTACTGAAAGGTTACGTTCAAAACGTCGCTAAATGGGTAAGTTACTGTGATGATTTAATGAAATTGGAAAAAGATTTAAAAACATTTAAAATTTGAACCAACTTTGGCTAATACGCATAAGTGTGTTAACACTAATAACTTGATCTATTCAGTGGCATACTCAAATCCGAATTATTATATTTATCATTTTGCTTAGGATAGTTTATATCCTATTAATTAGTGGTAGCATCACTTAATTACTTAATATTATTAATATTAAATATTATTATTAGTAATAGCCCAAATGTCCTCAAAAGTTCACAACAGGCTGGTTCAACGTAGTTAGAACGAAAGCAAATTTTCACACATTCGCTATCCCTAAATCCCTCAATAGGCCAGCGTCCACTCAAGTTTTAGCTCGATATTTATCATACAAATATGTATGTATGTATACATACTGTGTATATACGTACGAATATAAACAAGTACATACTTTAGTAGAATGCACATAAAATTCTCTTCTTATGTAATAACTTCAGTTCAAACTTCTTCAGATAATTCTATTATAGCTCTCCAAGGATTAGAATGCACTACGTACAAATATAAACGTTCACACTATGAGTAAACGGGGGGGTGGGGGCACCTAGGGTATACGTATTATATATCCCCCAGGATAGCAAGGTATGTACGTACATAACCTCCTACCGTTCCAAAATCTCAAGACCACTCAGTTTATATGTGCGGCATCCCGCACAAAGAAATGCTTTGATACATATACGTATATGGGTTCTCAGTAAACAAGCCACAATCCAAAACATGGGCAGGGCATATATATTCAGGGTTTGGTTCCATTCCAACAACTTTTATCACAAAATGACTTAGCTTTCAACACCAACTCGTTCTGGAACATACGTATATACATGAATAAGCAGAACACATATATATTACAGGCCTAAAGTTATCTCTCAAAGTTATCACCGAAACACCAACGTTCTTTCTTGTCTGGCGCAATTCAAAATGAAACAGCTTAGAATGAATGTAAGAGGAATATAGAAGTCCGACGCGAATGCATTACGTATATACAATCAGTAAACTGTGTGTCTATATTCGTACGTACGTACGTATATGGCATATTATGAATGCCGAAACGTTCATTCATAGTTGGCAGGAGTTAGCTTGCATGAACAATGTGAAAATTTATGGAGGAGTGTACTTAACAAATGGATGGTGGTGTAACTTTGCCAAATGATCGGAGTATATAACGGACATATATATACGGCTGTAAGTATTAAATGAATCTGGCCTTGTAGTATATATCCAATCCAACCACATTGGCCCACCCTAACCATGGGGCCCTCAATTTGGATAGCCTGCCCCCCATCCCTAAAATATCATGCTGTCATTCACAAATGTATATAACTTGTCACAAGTTGGGGGGCAACCTTCTTCTCTTGCCAAACTTTAGCCCCACCTCACCTGATCGACCAAAACTACCCTACCCCCCTTCAACAGGTATATATGTTGGTTCCTATACCTCGAGATAGGGCAGACAGTCCTGAAAGGGGTAGTCTCGCAATGGTCGGTCTTCCTGCAGAAACTTCCCGGCACGGCCATTGCAGGGCGGCAGGAACAGGCCGTAGTTGAAGCCCTCGGGCAGAGGCTGAAATAATAAAAAAACATTATATATATATATATATATATATATATAATATATATATAATATATATAATATATATATTATACATATAATATATATAAATATATATAGTTATTCTTGTTTTTTTAATAGTTATTATATACTAGATCGTAAAAATGTACAATATATACAAAAAAGTTACCAGGCTAGTAGAGTTCGAAACAGGATCTCAAATCCCGAGGATAAAGTCCAGACCCAGCCCCAATAGCGTTCTCCTACGCTAATTCTATCCCGATCCCTAACCTCAATCCCATTCCGGCACACAGGAGGGAGAAATTCAGACTACCTCCTCAGCCCCTAGCCGGCCAAAATCGCACTCAGCCTCCCATCCGCAATTTTGCAAGTTACTGTATTTTTTGTCGATCAGGGTGGAGGGTCCCAAAAATTTGGCCAGAGCCCCCTCCCCCAATATTTTGACCCGGTCATGTGTATATAATGTTTATGGTGGTCAAAATTAATCGAATACAACTCGCTAGCGTATATATTAGTTTGGGAAACTTCAGAGAATTTCAAGTTATTCAAATTAATATTGTACTTACTTCAATAGAATTAGGTTAATAATATTTTTAAAAAACGTTTAATAAACCTTTAAAGACGGTCACAATTTAATTAAGTTAACTACATATAATAACAAAAAGTTGAAAAACGTATAATTTACCTACAACAAAACAAACTACTAGAAACAAGAAAAATAAAAACTGAAAAAATCCGAACCACAACTACTAAATTAAACTACACGGCTGACACTTCAGAAATTTCAATCAAGCAGATATTTAGCACAGTATATATATATACTGTATATAATACAGTAATATAAGTAGTTCATTATTATTATAGTAACAAACGGAACAGTAACTGTGTACTTTGTACAGTACAATGCAGCTCACGAATTTGGTGGTCTAATAAAGTCTGCTGCTAAAGACTGCAATCGCTTAGGCTAATACTGTATTGAAACTGAGAAAATACATATTAAAAAAGCCATATAAAATGTGGATTCTGTAAGCTGAAAGTGTATATAATTTTTTCGCCGATGTATAATCAGCTATTATAGTGACCTCATCATAAGCTTATATAATAGTAGAGAGTGATCACATATTTAATTTCCCTAGTTTCTTTCGTACACAAACGCTATATACATATATATCTGTTTAGAGGTGCGAAGCGAAACCTGTAGCTTATCATTCAGAAACATAATTAGCTAGAATCGATTTTAGTATAGTGCGATAGTTAACCCAAAGATAGCTCATTATAAATAACAGCCGTGAGCACTGTTTGACTTCGACCTAATTTTTGTGGACGACAATAGGTTGACCCGAAAACTTGAAAATATGCTACAAAAGTTGACTCATCTGGGGTAAGAACATGCGTTGCCTTCTTCTTGGCAACACGCGCATAAAAAACACCCGCGCGTAAACATTTTTTTAAATTTTACAAGTAACTAAGTTCAAACTGAACTTCATACTAAACAAAGAATAAACTAGAATTCATGTAAGCAAAAAAGTAAACAACCGGCAGCAATTGTCTACGATAGTGACTCTTTCGAAAAAAGGACAAAAAAGCGCCATTCTGAACAATTTTGCTCAAAATCTCAGGACCCCAGATTTTTTTGGGGTCACCCCATCCAGCCCATTTACATGTAAATATATACATGTTTAATACAAATTATAAAACCGTAAGCTGAAATTTTTATAGCATTTTTTATTATACACAGATTAATCAGTCCTGTAACTTTGAACTGATTTCTATTTTTGTTCATTCTAGAGAAGGAACTATTGTTTTGAAATTAGTTGCTCACACACCGTTTAACGCTGCTGAGCAGGCTGCATAGCCAGTATGTTTTTACTGTATTTTCAGATTGGAGCTGCCTGCTGATTTTCGTCTGCGTATATATAAGACGGCAGCAACGGTCTCGGGTGTGTGCCTTCGGGTATTCGGGGGAACCTCTAAATTACCAGGGCAGCACTTAAAACAAATACTCAGTTTTCACCATCCCACCCACTTCAAAACACAGAACAAACTACAGCAACGACTAATAACTTATACTAACTACCGTCATGTATGACGGATGATTTCTTCGGCCCTAGCCCTGGGGAGGTCTAGACCATCCGACTAGGGGATAAATTATCTCCTCTAGGTCCCCTGTCACCTGCCTAGGGCTGCGTGCACTTGAATAGCAAACACTAGAAAAAAATAACATGCTGCCACGTGCGCGTTGCTCTCATGTTCCGGGCTTGCCCGCGGACAGGCTGACTAAACGAAACTCGCAGAAGGTATCAAAGTCAGGGGCATGTGATGAAAAAATATATATGCATGAAAATCAATAATGATAATCAATGTACTATTACAGTGTTGTAGTAACGTACTTTTCCAAAATCGGCACCGTAATGTTTCACCAGCAGTATATAAGAGCCATTGGAAAACACTGTTTATCGTTAGATGTGATTTTCTCAGCTCAGATAAAAGCGTAACTTTTGAGCCAAATGGCTTGATGCAGCGGGACTTAACATTTTGCAGCACTGTGCTTTGTACCTAGTACGTAGCTAGATTAGATAAGAATAAGCCAGGTATGAAGTAGAGTGAGATACGCAGTGTAGCTAACAGTTATGTACTATGGAATAGATACAGAACCAATTCATTCAATCTTGAAAGATAATAGACACCGGGAAAGGAACCTTGCCCCTTTTGGGGCCTATATATGTACTTGTTAACACTAAGTCATCTTCCAGTATTAGATATATATACTTATAATATTATGATTTATGTCGTATGTGTACATAGGTATGTATATAATACGCATATACATACATGTATGAGGGGAGGCTATGGGGGGGACCCCCCCCAAAATCGAAGGCTCGGGGGGAGGGTCCCCAAAATTTGAGCAAAATTTAGTAAAAATGGCACTTTTTTGGGAAAATTTCGCAAAATTTAGGCTATTTTTGGTCGATTAGGGGGGAGGGTCCCCAAAATTTGGCCGGAGAGGCCCCCCCCCAAAATTTTGACCCCGTTACATGTATGCGCATATATATTGTAATATCCGCTTGAAAGATTTCGCAAATATAATTAATTAATTTAGAAATAAGTGTATATATATATAAATATTACGTATAATGTATGTATACACAATACACATTATATACACAATATATACACATGTGCACTGTACAGTACATATTATATATAATTTCACTTTTCACTTATGAAACCCTCTCTGGATCCTGATCCTAACAAAACTTTCCAAAATGCTTCATCCGCCCCCTGACGTCACAAATACATGCTCAAAAGTGTACTTTAGTAGACCTACTAAAAAACTACTCATCTTCATTTGATCTATAGTATGAGACGTATATATAAACTGTAACTTGGTAAACAAACGAAAAACATTTACTTTGTACACTTGATCCCTTAAAGCGAGTGTTTGAAAATTGTGAAACTACGGACGGCAAAAAATAGAAAAACGTATATACTACATACATGTAGTTAGGGGGGATGGGGGGGAAGCAGACCCCCCAAAATTCGGTCCAGGGGGAGGGAGGGGGGGTCCCACCAGGGGGAAAAGAAGGGGGAGGGTCCCGGCGGGAGTAAAATTTCGGCCAAAATTAGAAAAAAATTAACATTTTTTTGTAAAATTTAAGCGATATTTACCGAAATTTTTGCCAAAAATTGTCAAAGTCGGTGTTTTTTGGTCAAAAAAGGTAAAAATTGCGTCATTTTGGGGAGGGAGGGGGGTCAAAAATGAGTTGACGCAGGGGAGGGGGGTCCCACCAAGGGGGGGGGGAGGGGTACCCAAAATCTCGGTGCTGTTACATGTATATAATATACATATGTATAGTGAAAAACCACTGTTCAATTAGTTGTGTTACTCTTGGTTGTGTGAAGTCAACCGAATTGCAGCAGTCGTAACTAGTCATAAGCATACTGCATAATGAATATACACATAGTGCACGTAAGTTGATGTACACGGGTTCGCGGTCTTATCCCGGATTTTTCGTAATTTCAGACAGGTCTTGTTTCGGGGGCTTGAACTGACAAAAAGCAAAATTTTCTAATTTTCGCCTGAAAATGTGAATTTTTCTGTTTACATAATTCAGAGATTTGTAGCCATTTTTTCGCCTTTCGCTCTTTTTTTTGAAGCATTTCACACCGATCTGGGCCGATTTTCATGTTTTCAGGCACGTTTTTCAGGACCAAGAAAATGGTTTGTCCCGGGGGGGGGGGGGGTGGTCAAATTCTGGAATCTCATATCAGTGAATGGGGGAGTCTCAAATCCCCGGTCCCCCCCAATGTACATCTGTGCATATGTAATTTATCTGTGTAAGGGTATCAGTCTGGGAGGGGAGGGGGGGTCGCCCCGACGTCCCGGGAAACATGAACTCACAAAAACGCAAACATGTCAATTTTTCGTTGGTTAGTTGCATGGCTGGTTAGTCAACTTATTACAACTGACTCAGCGTAGCATAGTCATCAATCATCAATCGTAACTCAAAAGTATATAAAGATTTTGTACGACTTTTACATTTTTTCACATTTTATATATATATATTTATATTTTATATTTTTTATATATCTGTCAAAAGCTTCGAAGTTGTGTCCACCATTTTACCGCATACATGTATATACAGTATATAAGTTACATAAACTCATTATTTCTTATGGAATGCAACTTTACTAGACTCATACGTAATAAATCATTCAAACTGCACATCAAAGTTGCAAAGAAAATGACAAACTTAAACCTCAACTCCAACTCAATGTCAATCTCTCAGTTTAAATCGAACAGGGTTAAGTCTGCACACACGAAGAAAAGCTTACACATTTCACTTTTAGAATTGCCCTACAGGGGGGGGGGCGTGGCACTATATACCACACATTGAAGCGGGGGTAAGCGACTTTAAAACGGAGGGGGCAATAGCATGGTATATATATATAATGCCCACTGGCCACTCATTACACTAAATCAATCATGTCGCATTAATCAACCCCCGTCCCCCCCAGAAAACTGTAAGTTTTATTGTATATATCTACTAAACTATGCGAATGTTTCCTTTGAAGTTTGCAAGTACGTAACTAAGCACACAGGGTCAAGCAAGCTAAAGGTATCCAACTAAATTCAACTGATCAAACGCTGAAAGTCTAAGCATTAATTGAAAGCTTGCTGCGTAATGAATATATATGTAGATACTAGATTTATATATAATCACAGATTACAGGGGGGGGGGGGGGGGCGGCCCACCCGAACCAACACCACCACCCCGGCGCCACGCCCCCCCCCACCCCCAACCAACCATCACTCCAAAAAGCAAAAAAAAAAAAAAAAATATAATAATAACTCAATATATCAAATTAACAAATATATTTTTTTCATAAAGAAAGACCCCCCCAAATTATATATAACAATACACCCCCACCATCGAAATTTATGTATATAATATATACTCAGTCGGCATACACATACTTATGTAAATTTGGCGAACTTTCCGCATAACTTTACAAGCTTAAATTAAGCATTATATAAACATTATAGCAGGCGGGGAAAAAACCCCGCATTTTCATATTTTGCCATGTAGCTCATAGACTATACGTTTTCACGGGAAACCAAAAAGTCTGTCGTAGGACTAACCTTGCTCTAAACGCTGGGACCGGTCTCATTTCGCTATCTCTTACCGTTTTTTTGCGGGAAGCCAAAAACTTGCTGGGGAAAAAAACCCATTTGGGGAAAAAACCCAGAGGGAAAAAACCCACCCCATAAATCACCCGAAAAGTGTGTTAGCGGTAGTTTTTCAACGCTATGGCATGTATTCGGAGTAGTATATAGAGGCACCTGATGACAAAACTTTACGCAGATTTGCTATGGGGCCTCAGATACACAAGTTTGAAAACTGCCCTTCGCAGCCCATTATAAAATTTTGAATTTTCATATTTGAAAACAAAACACCTTAATTTCGCCTGAAAACGTTGAAAACGACTAAAAAGTTACCATAACGCTTCAAATGCATGCAAAATGTGCACTTTATGGCTACTTTTTACGCCATCGACCCTCAGTGGGGGGTATATACCGTAAGATGGTGTGACATATTACGGCCATATTTTAATTTTTTTAATTATGTCGTGACGGAAATATTTTAATTTTTTTCGGTTATTTGGCATTTAAACAAGACAAAATTAACAGGTTATAATTAAAAACATACAAAAAACTGGCAATAGTACCAGAGAATACTACTTTCCGATGCAAAGGGACCTCAAAAAGACCAAGTCGCACATTTTAGGCCCGTACTCCAGAATTAGATCAAGAAAGTGTCAGTATGCGCATTTGTGCGCATTTTTAACCCCGTCTAATTTCGGTCATGCCCCTCCTCGTACGAAAGAAGGAGGGACCTGAAACTGCGGGCATGAATAGAGGAAGGGTAGTCCTCTGTAAGTGTTTTTACATTTGAGCTCGCATATCTTAGTGCTGAGAAATGAGACTTCAAAATTCACCTCCCTTGGAGCCATGTCGGGTCAAAAATGGGGGGGGTCCAATTTTTGACTCATAAAAAATACCAGCGAGACCCCTTTTGGATAAACCGCTTATAAACGTTTGCCTACAGGGACTCTACCATACGCTGGCAAATTTTTAGACCTGTACCACGTACCCACGTTACGGAACTGGGGTGGGTTTTTTCCCTGGAAAAATGGGGTGGGTTTTTTTCCCCGCCTGCAAATACACGTGCGCAAACATCCATTACTTAATTAACGCGGTGCTTACTAGAGAGTATATGGATGGTACTGAGTAACGAGTTTTTGCCGAACGAAATCTAAAGGGAGGCGCGGCCCCGCCCATCGGCGTTTCAGCGCCCCTAATGCAAATTTATCTTCGAATTTCGGCACAACTCTGGCATATTTTTAGGCAAAATTTTATGGGGGGGGCGCGATGGGGGGGGGCAGCCCCCCCATGGATGGGGGGCGTCGACAAAAATGGGGGGGCGCACCAATTTCACGATAAAACACTATTTTTACAGGAAAAAATGGTTATTAATACTAGGGATGTACCGAAAATTCGGTATTCGGTATTCGGTTTTCGGCCGAAAAACGGGTATTCGGTATTCGGTACCGAAAAGTCAATTTTCGGCCGAATACCGAATAGTTAGAAAATCAAGGAAATTCCAAAGCAAGCAACGTTTAGAATAAGAACTCATTTTATTAATCCTTCAATTAGCACTACACTTCGACCTGAGATGTACACAAAAAACATAAAAACTGCATATGTGTTAGCTAATAACCTCGAATTAGCATTTGTGAGGCATTTAACGCAGCACGAGCACATACTTACGTGAATTTTTGATGGATGCTTATAAGTATCGTCAAAATACAACACACACTCTGCAAAGTTTACAAGAGTTTAATAACTGTCCTACTTCACTTTAAAACCAGCACAATATATACCCTGAGACAGCCTGGGTGAAAAGGGACAAGCCTTCATGAAAGATGAAAGCAAGTTGCAGGGGTCTGGGGGCTGATTGCATCAGCCCCCAGAAACAAATGCATATTTTTTTGATGGTTTTACGCGATGGTTAGGGCGAATTTGGTCAGTTGGAGACGTATCGGAAATTATATATTTATTCATTGGTAAATGGTAACTGAAAAAGTTTAGGCCAGCTGGCCTCGAGCCCAGAAACGCCAGCCCTCTACTCAAAAACGTGAGTAGTTACATTACAATCCATTTTATTAGTGCAACAGTTAAGGGAAAGATGGTCGTTGTGGAGCACAGGACGACCCGAAAAGTTGAAAAAAGGGTCCGCTCGGGCTGCGCGGTCCAACTCTTTTCATTGCGCGGTCGCGCGGTCCACCCGGGTAAATCCCATGTATGATATAGGTGTTACGCTCAAAGTTGCATGTTTCCGCATTGTTTCTGAAACTTAGGTGGGGGTGTCCCTTTTCGCCCCAAAAAACAGTCCCACTGCACCCCAGGGCACTATATATACATAGTATTTATATATTTATCTATACGTAGCATTTTATTTTTCTGTATCTTTAAAATCTGAGAAAACTTTGCTTGACAAATGACAACTATTCGGTATTCGGTATTCGGTATTCGGTTTTCGGCCGAAAATGAAAAACCGAATATTCGGTATTCGGTATTCGGTGAAATTTTTTTCGGTCCCATCCCTAATTAATACGTTAAATGTTACGTTTTCATACGTTATTATAGCTACGATAACCCTAAATTTAGCCAAAAAGGACTCAAAAACCCGACGAACACGACATTGCTACAGCTAAAAATTCGGGGGGCTCCGGACCAAAATGAGGGGGCTCCGGACCAAATGGGGGGGGGCGCCCCCCCCCACTAAAAATATGCCAGCAACTTAATATCAAACGTCAAAGGATCATTAGACATTAAGTGTGTATATACCTATATAAATTTCACTTGAATGTTCATCACGAATATTCCAATCTCACAATAATTTTTATCACAACATAGTGATAAAAAATGTTATGAGTTTTGGATGAGATCGGGTCAACTTGAAGCATCATTTTTACAGTGAATGAGCGGAACCCTCAAAAGTTGGGTTATCCTAAGTTGAGTTGAGACAACAAAATCGATGAACCATATATAAGTGTTGGGAAATAAAAAAAAACTTATTTCGCTTCAAAAAAACACACACTGGACTAGCTAACATAGCTAATTACACCAAGTCATATTCATATGTACATAATATACCACTACATCGTATTATAACTGTTTCACAAAAATTTTTAAAAAACGTCTCAAAGTTTTCTCTAAGTACATACGTTTGCGCAACAGTTAAGTTGTGTGTATTTTCTAGCACATGCGTGCATATACTGTAAACACACGTATATAAGTGTAGGGTCACGGATAGTTCAGAAGGTTACTCACGTAATACATCATGAGTACAGTAGGTAGGTATATAACATTTTGTAAACTCTCTCAAAATTTTACTACACAATTTGATAAGATTATAATCAACTGTACGTTTTAAAATTGAAAACGGACAAAATGTCATGAAAATTTGGGCAACTAAAACAAAACTTTCTGTGCTATAGCTAGCGGCTGGCATTTCACTGCGTAGAGAAAGTTTCATGTTAAACTTTGGCTCATGACAATATTAATATGTACAATCTAATCCTTAAAATGTCATCACCTAACCCAATTTGTAAAGTGAACTGTTTGTCGTAACAAGGTCTTCTATGTACTTCCTCTCGTGGTGACACAACCTATCGTTAGTCACAAAGACACAGAAATGGGGGTTATTCACAGAAATAACTCTGGCCTAAGCCTTGCCTCGGATTTTGAAATTTAGAGGGGGGCTAGTCCCGACGTTTCTGGGGCTTGAACTGACAACAACGCAAAAAGTTCCAATATTTATATAAAATGGGAAAGTTTTTGCGAAATTTGGATGCTTTATATATATTTATATTTTTTTTCGATTTTTGAAGCTTTTACAGCGATATGGGGCAGTTTTTGAGTTTTCGGGCACCTTGATTTCAGCACCAAGAAGGGCTTGTCCCGGAATCTCAAATCTGGGGTGGGGCTTGCCCCCCCAGCCCTGACCCCCCATGTACATCTGTGGTGACATTAACTTTAGCAAAAAAAATTCCAGACTGACTCGACCAAAAATACCCTAAATTTTGCGAAATTTTGTAAAATTTTCCTAAAAAAGTGCCATTTTTACTAAATTTTGCCCGAATTTTGGGGACCCTCCCCCCGGCCCCTCCATTTTGGGGGGGGGGGGGTCCCCGACATCCCCCCTCATACATGTATGCCGGGTGGCCCATAAAAACCAAAAGGGACCCTTATCACTATATTCAGTTGAAAAACAATTCAGGGGGATTCTCCCCAAACCCATTCTTCCTCGGCTACGCCCACTATCATTACACACTGTTATTTACGTACAATATGAGCTAACCTTGGCAAAACTATTGAGCAGCCTGAGTTTCAGATCCCACACTGTCTCGCAGAGACTGGCTTGGAGACATTTCTGAAACGAAAAATAAAAATAAAATAAAAGCAATAATACCATCAATGTTTAAACAGCAAGAAAACAACATATAAAATTAAAAATTAAAAAAATTTCAAGTTATATATCCTGTGACTTGACTGAAAATTCCGGCCGCCAGGAGAGTGACTGAAGGATCACTCTGCAACCGTCACCCACTCCTGTCCGATTCCGGTGGCCAAAAAACAGCAGCAAAAAAAAGAAAAAAAATGAACCGGGTGCCAATTTAAAATTCCCATCATTTCAGAACACGCACCTCGAGCCTTACAGTTTTTGGCTATTCAAAAAAAACTGCGATATTACACTAGTTCTATCAAAAAATGCTTGTAAACCTTGAAAACACCCTACAAATCGACATTCCCTACAAAAATGAGGTTCAGACAACTTCTGAGTAAAGCAGATTTTTTTGTTTGTTTCGTTTTTGTGAACAATTGCATAAAATTGGAATGCAGTTTGCATATGCCCTGAAAGGGGCACGAACACTAGCTAAAATTCCAAAAAATAGCGACCCATCGCATCTTTGATTTATTCATTATGTGTATATCGATACTTTTATCAAAATGTAACCCCGCTGAATTTAACTTTCAAACATTAATGCTGTCTGGGAAGCTAATGAGCAAATGCACAAAAAGTATAAATATACATAAAAAACAAACCAACATAGCAAAAAAACAGAAGATTATGTACTTGAGTTTTGAAATCCGGAACGAAAATTTGCACACTGATAATTTCAGCAGCCATATCCACTCCATTCGAGTTGGATACCCCATTCGGCGTCCCGTAAATGGAGACCTGTTCCTCTGAGTTGAACGAAAGCGAATTGATTGACGAATTATCCATTTTTAAAATATTAAAGTCGAAGCATTAGTTGGCTGGGTTTCGTTCACGGATAATGCCCCAAACGAAAAAGCCGCATAATTTTCGTTTGCACAGTTGGCGGCACATCAGTAAAAAATAAGACGTCGGTTTCACATAATATGAGACACAAAGAAATATTCAGTCGGAATTATATATTTATAAATGGCTTTATTAATAAGTAACTTGTATTTAAATATTAATTAGGGCACAGTAAAACAAGCCGCTAAATCTATGCAAGTCCAAGGGCTGTCCGCGTATATACCTAATCATCAAAGCATCATTAATAAGCTCTGAAACATAAACAAAACAGGTTTAATACAAGAAACCATACATACATATCATATTTATTGAATTATATTTCTGTGTATATTTTGGTTGAGTGGTTGACTGTAGGATCACAAAAAAGAAGACATTTTTAAGTTCTCAGTTTGAACGTCAAAAAAGCAACAATTCCTTTTCGTACACAATCCATCTGTTGTTTTTATGAAACAAAACAACAAAACACAAAGTTGCAAACAGGAAAAGGTAGGAAATCCAAAAAAAGTGCATTTCGCAAAAGAAAGTTATAAATCTAGATTTTCTAACTTTTCTGCGTTGCTGCAAGGTCCCATAGCAACTGGTTATAAATATGAGATATTCGAATGAGCTCTGGAAGACTAGAAAACATTTTTAGATTAGCTTGAAAGCAAGCACTGTGCGTGAGTGTATATATGTACTTGCATATACGTGGTTTAGGGGACGGGGTGGGACCATATTAAGCTTGTATATATGAGGGGGAATGAGGGGGCGACCACTCACAAAATCGAGGAGCCTACCAAAAATTTGGACAAAATTGGGTAAAAATGGCATTTTTTAGAAAATTTGAGGTATATAGTATGTTTTAGATCGATTAGGGGTGGGAGAGCCCCAAATTTTGGGCAGGGGAGGTCCACCAAAATTGTGACCAATTTAGGTGTGTATGTATATATATATATATATATATATATATATATATATATATATATATATATATATATATATATATATATATATATATATATATATATATATATATATATATATATATATATATATACAGGGGCGTAGCCAGGGGGGGGGGGGAATGGGGGGAATTCCCCCCCCCCCCCCCAAATTTTTTCCGACTGAAAATTTACACAAGGGTCCCCCCTTTGGTTTTTATGGTCCGGCCGGAAAAAATTTCCGATACGTCTCCAATTGACCAAATTTGGCCTAAAAATCAAAATTTTCCCCAATTTTTTTCTGGGGGCTGCGGCCCCCAGACCCCTGCAACTATTTGGCTTAGTGATCTTTGCTTTTGTCTTGCATGAAAGCATATGAATATGCATATAGTTGCATTGTGCACTATGTATTTGCTTAATACACTGTATAATGTATCGTTTTAGCAGTTTTATTGTTACAACAATGCCAATTTTAGTAAATGTACAGTTGTTAATGTCAAAAAATTTCGGAAAATTTGCAGATTTGCTAGCTTCCGGACCCTTTGCCGGCCCATCATTTTTGTAATTGTCGGAGTTTTGAGCTCCAATTTTACGTCCGATGCTGCTGTGATCGAAAATTAGCATTGTTTTTGACCGAAAAATGCTATTATGTGTCGTTTTTTGCGTTAAAAATAGCAATTAAGTGCATTTTAACACATTTCAAAAAATCGAAAAGTCATTCCCCCCCCGAAATTTTTTTCTGGCTACGCCACTGTATATATATATATATATATACCTACGTATAGAAGTCCGTCCAATTTTTCAATTATGCCCGCTTCCCACTGCAGGTTTAAGGTTTAAGGTTTAAGGTTTAACGTAGAACATGAGATAAGCATATTGCACATTCCCACTGCGTAGGTTTAAGGTTTATGGTTTAAGGTTTAAGGTTTAAGGTTTAAGGTTTAAGGTTTATGGTTTAAGGTTTAAGGTTTAACGCAGTTGAAAAATTTCAACTTTTTGGTTTAAGGTTTAAGGATTCAGCCAATCAGCGGCGACTTGTAGGCGGAGCTTCTGCATTTAACCAATCAGTATCCAATTAGCATCGCGTAAATAGCAATGCCATTCACCTTGTGAATTGTTTTCAAACTCCACATTGTTTGGGCTAGTTCCCTTACTGCGACGCGCACTGTATTAGGATTTTTTGGCGTAGGGGGCATCAATACGAATTCTACTGGAAAAGAGCTCAGCATACCGGCAAGTGCACTAATACAATACGTACACTATGTATATTTGAATACCGAATTTATTTTTTTATGTACATAGATTAAATGTACTTGAAGTTTTTGTACTCAAAATAGATCAAACATTGGCTGTTGGAACGTGTTAGCTTGCTTGACACCCCCTATGAACAGTTTTAAATTCAACTTTGTCATTTTCCCGCCTAAATATACACTTTTTGGCGGGCAAGCGTTCTATTGGCTGAAATTATAGCTCCGCCCACCAACATGCGTTCGCTAAACCTTAAACCCGCAGTGTGAATAAAACGCTAAACCTTAAACCTTAAACCATAAACCTTAAACCATAAACCTTAAACCTTAAACCTTAAACCTTAAACCGCAGTGGGAAGCGGGCATTAGGTGTTAACTTCTAAATTATATATGGTATTTTTATCAGGAGGAAGGGGGCGCCCCGTCATGTAGCATGAAAAAGGCAATCCAATTTAAATGGAGTCGATCAGTCACACCCATGGCCCAATTTTTTCACAATGAAGTTTTAACTAATTTTTAATTGTAGCCACATGTGTTAGTGGTGTGCTTTTCAATTTTCATGTTCAAGCTATATACAATGACAATAAAGTCAAAACACTAACTAATAAAGGCATCAAAAAAATATAACACTTCAACTAATATTGCATAAACGTTTGTCAAAAGTGACAATAGGTTTAAAATCCAAAACAGGTCTTAAAATATATCAACGTTCCAATTTGAAACTTCGGACAGGAAACGCATAATGTAGAATTTTATATAAATTACGCATTACGCAAACAGCCACATGCAAACAAAGTAAATTGCTAAATCATTGTACTTTGTCCAAAAAAAGTTGAAGTTTGTCCGAGTGGAACTGTATCCTACACAAGGGTATGCTCTTTGTTTATATATCGTGATGCGGCCAAAAAAGTTAAACATTTTTTCACTTTTTTCCCACCCAAAAATTCATTTTGGATCCATCCTTCATCTATATATATTAAAAATTTTAAAATATACAATAAAAAATCTACAAAATATAATGTATATACATATATACTTAATAATGCACATATATTCTATATATATATGGTATATATATATAAGCAGTCACATGGAAAAATTATCAGCCAAACCTGGATAAAATTTATTGACACTGAATTATAACAAAATGCTGATTCATCCAACCGAGAGAAAGCCTAGGGTGAAAAAAAGGACTAAGCTTATTTGCACTGAGACTACAAATGGCGTTACGGTATGATAAACTAATAAAAAATACCTGAAACTAAGCTGTTTAAAAGTTAGTTTGCTAGATTAATCTCATGTACACAGATGTACATGGGGGGGGTCTGGGGGGGGGGGGCAAGCCCCCCCCCAGATTTGAAATTCCGGGACAAACCCCCCCTCAGATTTGACCAGTCGGGACAAGCCCCCCTCTCTGAAACCCCAAAATCGCTTGAGATCGCCGTAAAATGCTTCAAAAAATGACCAAAAAACGAAAAAATCGATAAAAATATCGGAATTTCGCAAAAATTTCCCATTTTTAGGCAAAAATTGGAAATTTTCGCGTTTTTGGGGCAAAATATCGGGACAAGCCCCCCCTAAAATGTCGAAAATTTCGGGACAAGCCCCCCCCAAACCGAGACCCCGTGTACATGTATGCTCATGTAGCATTAGTTTTTTGAAAAAATATGTAATTTTTACATAAATTATAAATGCAAAAAGTCTCAACTACTAGCTTACATAATATGTACTATAACTTTCAGTTTCACATAATATTATCACTTGTCTGATCACAATCAATCAATAGCACTCAAAAATATCTTCCATTATACCCCCCTCTACCCCAATTCAAATTTCCAAAATTTCATGGAACATACAAATCCTACTGCTAATAAAAAATTACCCACGTCCAGCCAAACCTATAAGACTACATAAGCTTTGAATAATGACTCATTGTACTCACACAATATTATATATATATATATATAGTCTAAGCCAAAGGGACACAGGTAAAAGCTAACCTGAGCCTATATACGACCCTAGTAGACCGTCAATGGTAAATTGTGGGCATTAGCCACTAAAACTAGGCCTTCTGGCCATAAACCGCTACACACAGCTAAACCTGTTCTTGACTCAATTAAGCTTGGTTTAGACGTGTACGTATATACGTATATAGATTAATTCAGGTAGATATATACGTATATAAAGACTTGATTACAGGTGGTCTTTGTAGGAGTGAGGTAGCTGGATTGAGGTGGGGGCGGGAATATTTTTAGGCAAAATTTAATATGGGGGGGGGGGCGCATCAAAGTCACGATGAAACAATCTTTAGAGGCGAAAAAATGCTTTTTTACAAGTACATACATAATTGTGGCTTCTTAAAACTTAATCCTACGAAAAAAGAACGTAAACACACTACAAAGACACAACTACATATGTACAACAAAAAGATGCTCAAACGTCGTTTCAGAAAAGAATTGGGATATGGGGGGTATCCCATCTGAAATGGGGCTCAATGGTGGTGGGATTCGAAGCAGTGAAGAAAAAAACACCATAAAAAGCTTATGAAGTCCAAAATTAGAGCTCCACCTGACAAGCACCTTTGTCACGCTCATGTCTTGAGGTTACATATTTGTTGAGGTTTTGACAATGTTTTCACGCAACGTCTAATTATGAACTTGAAAAATATGAAACAAAACAGTACCGCAAAAAAATGTCCAAATCGGCTCAGTAAATTCCAAATTCCGAACTGTGGGGGATAACAGAAAAGACCCGTAGCCGTAATAATATATGTAAGTTATCTAACATATATACTCAAAAACTATACATTACATAAATAACGGCAATAATCAACACACGACAACACTGCTGAAATATGTTAATATACACATGCACACAGATAAACCTCATTTCAAAAAAGCACACACTCCGCGGAATCAGTACAAATGCATTCACCGAAAAAACTCAGAAAGTGGAAAAATGAAATCCTAAGAACTATAATCCCATTTATAATCAACAACAATTTATTCAACCTTACTATGGAATCCAAAAACAACTGTATATATACTAATTACTAACCCACCTTCCCCCCCCGCCTTCCATGCATTATAAAAAAATTGCCCCCCCCCCCCCCACTCTTAAAAATCTGCAACAACCACTGACACATAAATTGCAAGAGTGCATATGTACGAACTGTAATTTTTTCCAACTAGTCTCTCTGAACTGAGAAAAATGTAATAACCACTGCTAGCTACACCAAAATTCGACCAGAGGAGTCATTTTTGAAAAATTTTCTCGACAGCATTTTGCAATTTCTGATGACTGAGCCGATCGAAAAAGCATCTTACTCACTAACCTCACATTATATATATGGAGTCTGCATTGCATGCGCATTTAAAGGGGACATATATAATTCATGTATATACAACGGGTCTCAGTCTGGGGGGCTTGTCTCGCATTTTTCAAAATTTTAGGGGGGGGGGTTGTCCTGACGTTTCGGAGGCTTGAACTGCCAAGGACGCAACAATTTCCAATTTTTGTTCAAAACTAGAAAATTTTTGCCAAAAATTAAATATTTTTAGCGATTTTTTAGATTTTTGTACATATTTTGTGACGCAATTTACAGCGATCTTGGGTAATTTTTGAGTTTTCGCGCGCCTTTGAGTATATATTAAGGGGGCAGGGGAACGAGGTCCATCACACCCTTATGAGGGGGGGGGGGATGAGGGGCCCCGCATCTCAATTGAGGGTCTCAGGTTGTGGGTGGATCTTAAAAGTCTTAGCAGAAGTAAGTAAAAATAACAATTTTGGAAAAATTCTAAAAAGTTTGGATACTTTTGGTCGTTCCCCCAAAGGTAAGAACAGGCCCCCACGGTCTGACCATTGGAGATGACCACACAGAGCCGCATACATAGTCGTGGCGGGCAAATCGGGCTTGGAAGTTGAGCCCCCGGCTATTTTTCTTACCTTTATTCCTTTACCGTGAGCATACATGTATGAGGGGGTGGTGGGGGAACCCCCCCCCCCTATATCGAGGAGCCGGGGGGGAGGGTCTTTAAAATATGGGCAGAATTTAGAAAAAACGGCGCTTTTTGCGACATTTACGCAAAATTTCGGGTATTTTTGGTCGATCAGGGGGGGAGGGTCTAGCGATCGACCGGAGGCTCCGGCTCCGGCTCCGGCTCCGGCCGGATTTGAGCCTCCGGCTCCGGCTCCGGCTCCGGCAAAAAAAGTGCCGGAGCCGGAGAATTTTCATTGTCCAAACTTTGGCGAAAAGTTCAAATTTTAAGAAAAAATTACAAGGTTAACGAAGCGGTTAGTCAGTTACAGTATTTATATTACTGCCAGAGTGCCAGTTTTATATAATGGACGTGACTACCCATCTCTACCATTATGTATATATTTTTACGTCTCCAATTGACTAAACTCGGCCTAAAAATCAAGAGTTTCTCACACTTTTTTCCAGGGGCTGCCGCCCCCAGACCGCTATAGGCTTGTAACTACCTGACTTAGGGCCTATTCCTTTACCGGATTAAACGGACTGGACTTATTTTAGTCCGAGGTTTTGGAATGACAAATCGGACTAAACAGACTAAACGAGTTAAAATAAGTCTGCGGCTTAATTTTTGTCTGACCCCATTCCAAAACTACCACAGGACTAAACGGATTTAACATGCACGCTTAACATTAGCGTGCTTAGTTAAGTCCGTTTAGTCCGACTAAAAAGCAGCGCGCTAAATGTTAAGTAAGTTTAATCCGGAGGTTTTGGAATGGAATTTCTAAGCTTAATTTTTAAACCTTTTAGTCCGATTATAATTAACCCTTTAATCCAGTAAAGGAATGGGCCCTAAGTGATCTGAACTTGACTTTTAGCTCTGATGTTTTCGGCCGATCAAATTTAGTACAATGTGTTGTTATTTCGCAAATTTTTGTGTTAAAATAGCAAAAAAGTTCATTTTTACCCATTACACAAAATCGAAAAGTCATTCCCCCCAAAGTTCTTTCCTGGCTACGCGACTGATATATATGCCTAAATTACAGAGGTCGGGGGGCCGGTAAACCCCGGAAGCTAGAGACATTTACGGCATTGTATCTTCGACAAAGTGCAATCCTTTCCAAATTTTTCTACATTTTGGGGGTATATACGCTTCTTAACAATTTTGCTAGGTTTGACTACACAGGAAAACCAGTAAATCTGAATTTTCTGTAAAACTTTATCTGTCACGGATTTTTCAGATGTTTTTTTACCCTTTCCATTCAGAGACATTTTACAGACTTTCAGAGGAATTTCAGATAAATTTCAGAGAATTTCAGGGAAAATTCAGAGAATTTCACCCAGAATTCAGAGACTCTGAATTTTATTTGAAAAAAATGTTACTGGCTTTTTAGATAAATTTCAGATACGTTTTACAGATGTTTCAGAAAAAATCCACATGTTTTTCACATCTGTAAATAGCAGGCAAAATTTATCTAAAATTCGTGTAAAAAGTATCTGAAATATATCTGAAAAGCCAGTAACATTTTTTTCAGATAAAATTCAGAGTCTCTGAATTCTGGGTGAAATTCTCTGAATTTCCGCTGAACTTCTCTGAAATTTACCTGAAATTCCTCTGAAAGTCTGTAAAAGATCTCTGAATGGAAAGGGTAAAAAACATCTGAAAAATCTGTAACCGAAAAAAATTTTCAGAAAATTCAGATCCCTGGTTTTCCTGTGCTAAAAGGGGGAGGTTCAGACGGACACCCCGAACAACCCCCTTCCTCGGACTCCTGACTACGCCCTGGGCACCGCAGTCAAAATGCCAGGTCAATTTGACAATTTGCCAATTTTTGACTTTTTATCAATGTTGACGAAAATTTATTGTGAGATCACCCAAAACCGGGACCTGTCAGTGGCCTACTACTGGTCGTATGAGTGTGTAAAAACATATGTGTAGAAATGTTGAAAACTTAAAGAATGCTGTATCAAAAAATTTAAATAAAAAAAATGAAAATTCTTCACAACTGTCAACATTTTTTACTAAATAAAATTTTTTTGAAAAACACTGCCTCCGGCTCCGGCTCCGGCTCCGGCATTTTATATCCGGCTCCGGCTCCGGCTCCGGCTCCGGCAAAATTTTACCTCCGGTCGTTCGCTAGGAGGGTCCCCAAAATTTGGCCGGAGAGACCCCCCAAAACTTTTTACCCCGTTACATGTATGACCGTGAGATTTTCAAAGAGACAAACCTAAAGATGAAGTTTATACAGCCACTGAAATTAACTTCTATTAAATTTAATGTGCCTCATTTAGCTACTAACCATAACAAGTCAGTAGGTACAAAACACAAATCATTTTTACATATATATATAATGATGTATATAACATAATTTATATAAAAATAAAAACAAACGACAGTCAAAAAATAAAAAAGTCCACTTCCAACCAAGCACTTAAAATAAAAAACCACTCCACTAATCTACTTAAAGCTAGCCCGGTGAAAGTAAGCTAAGCATAAGCGGCAACTTAATGAGCTGTAATACACGAGTAGATTAGAACGTGCCGGCACGAGGGTTCACTGACCTCAAAGTGACTCTAGCACAGGGTTGTGGGTGTGTGCCAGCCAATTCGAGTCAAAACAAGACAGAAAAACAGACACTTGGCCAAGAAAACACAGTCAACTTAGCGAAAAACGAACAAGGTATCTTGTTCTAAGCTAGCGGAGCACTCTACAAGAACAAAAGCTTACAAATGAGGGTCGTAAAGTGAAAGACAACAAAGCATTAGCTGTTACAGTGTCCCTGACTTGAAGGAATCTATACCAACCTAGCTACGGGGAATGTTTCGAAAAAAATTGATAGTGTTTGCGTTAAAGGCTTGTTTTTTTATGTTTTCAAGTACTGATCAGTATATAATGAGTCCATATATATAAGAGACATACGTGTATGAGGGGGGCACCCGGGGGCCCACGAAAATTTGGGCAAAAATTTAATAAAATGGTACTTTTTTGGACAAATTTTACAAAATTTAGAGTATTTTTGGTCGATCAGGGGGGGAGGCCGGAGGCCGGAGGGTCCCCAAAGTTTGGCCAGAGAGGTCCCTAAAAATTTTGACCCCGTTGCTTGTATGGTAAGAGGAGGGGCAAACAGAGAACCCACCAATAAAAATCGAAGGCCGAGGGGATGGTCCCGAAATTTTGAGCACGTGTGAAAAAACTGAGAATACTTTTTTCTAAAATTCCAGCATTTTTCACAAAAATGTCGCAGAATATACGGTATATATTCTTGGCAGATAGAATGAGAGCCAGGCCACCGTCCCGCAAAAACTGGCCTACGAGCCCTCTGTATTGACTCCATTTAGTTCATTACATTAATGGTAATATGTATATTAACTAAATTGCCGATTTTGACCCATAACTGAATTCAATGTATATACATGATAATATAGAATCAATGATATTTGCTAAATTCACAGCTTGTCGTGAAGTTACTACAGTTCGCTCTAACTTTAACACTAAACCAAAGTTTAACAAAAAGCATCAAATGTAAAACACACGCTAACGCGACGCAACAAAGTTATGACCAAAACAAAAACACATTTCGATCAAGTTCAATAATCAGAAAAGATTACTGAAGTTGATCGTAATGTTTGGCAATACCGAAAAAGCACAAAAAACTAATTGACAACTCACAACATAGTCGGCAACTAAAAAAAGAAACATAAGAAAAACCCTAACACTAAATTATTCAAACAAAATTGTTCCAAAAACAGCGACAAAAACACATTACAAATATTTCAAAACTTGACAATCGAACGACACAGGAATTTTTCACAATGCTTTTGATAAATTGACACTTAGATACAATAGCGAGTTGTTAATGGAAAAATGTGAAACTTAAATAGAGGGGGGGGTCAATTGCGTAATTTCTATATAAGCATGGACGTAAATAAAAAAATGTTTACCGTTTACCCACCCCCTCTCTGAAAATCTACTAAATTACAATAATTCATAATGTGTTTATACAACTTAATAAAAACAAACTGTATATACATATATTATAGTGGCAGAACAAAAATCATGTACAAAATGTGTTGAACAATGTCAGTTAACAAAAACTGTCCAAAAATGACAGTTGTAGCTTGAAGAGAAAAAAAGAACTGCACATATCCTAAAATCGTAAAATGATTGCCACTTTACGTGAAGAAAGAAAGTTTTAAGAAGAAAAAGTCTTTTGTAACGTATAGACTGATTTCGAGTGTCCCCCTTAACAATTCAAGTGGAACTTATATACTTTTCCAATGTACACGCACGTATATAAGCACATATACGTATATAAGGTATGCATATGTTAAACAGCGTCCGTGAAAGAGGGGGGTTGAGCTTACATGGGGTTACCCCCATGTCAGGGGAAGTCTTCCATCTTATCACAACAAAATCTCGGGGGGGGGGTTGGTTCTGGTTAAAAATAATTCACAGTCGGGGATTAATATGTTAAAATTTTGACCGTGTTGCCAATCTCAAAGAGAAACAAGGGGCAATAAACTACATAGTGCAAAACATAGGCGGCGGAACTATTCTCTGTCTGTCTGGGTGGGGGTCTCTATTCGTCTCCAAAGTTTTACGAAAAAACACTTTTTCATAACTTTTTATTTAATATTTTAGGAAGTTTTTCAGGAGTCTATATCCTACCCCCCCACTCTGACTGCGTATATAATACATGCGCATACTATAGGCAATACAAAAGTCACACACGCATATACGTACAGCGCACACGTTTTACACAGCACGGCATCCCATGTCAACATTAGCGCACGAAACTACGCAAAAAATCTTAAGGGTTGATGATCCAAAAATCCACTCACTTAATTATATATGTACATATGTATAGATATTTTGAACTAACCGCAGACGTTGAAAACGAACGTAATTAAAGGACATATACTATATTTAAGTAAGTAACATATACAAATATGAAATGAAAATGAACTGCCTATAAACTATATAAATATTAAATCCTATATTATGTTCATTTTTATAGTGCAGCATTTTATATTATATTATGTTATGTAAAAAGTAAGAAAAAATCTAAAAATTCCCAAAATTATATATTTTCAAAAAAACTTAAATTGAACTAACAATTCCACGAGCGCCCATGATTTATTTACACGATAGATACTCTACGACACCGAAATTACAATGCTGATTCGTCAAGCGGAAACGACGTTAAAATAGAAAGAGAAAACTGATTTCAACGACCAATCTAGTAAAAAAAGTGTCAAATTTCGCACACTTTTGACATATATAAATGTCACTCTAGAATGATGAAAAATCTGTCAAAAATTCTGCAAGACTTACATATATATATAAGCACACCAGGCGCCCAGAAATAGTGCCTATATACATATAGACACCTAGAAAAAGGACACTCCCATGCTGGAATAAGTGAATTATTTTGGTTCAACTATACGAGTCAAAAGTCAAGCTAAAAATGACACTCATGAAAGTGTCAGCAGTCGAAGGAGAAATTTCGTTACCACCGGATTGAATTTTTTTTAAAAATTTCGATATCGAACTAAACGAGTAAAATTACTTCGCTTGCTCTAGGCTCCTGTGAGCAGTGGTCTTTGATTCTGATCTGGCTCAAAGGCGAAAGGGAAATCAGCTTGCATTGTGTTGCTTTTTCACGCCTAGCTAAAGTTTGACCACAAATCGCTGAACACTGAGAGAAAACAGGTGGAGTGATTTTTTTGACTACTCGCTGTTATTCTTGATACTCGTTCTTCTCGTAATGAAATCGCGTGTTTCTTTTTTGTCTTAGGGTTCAGCATTTTTTGGTCAAACATTAGGCAAAATCAATCTGTTTAAAAGGTGGCATGACTTCCCTCTAATCATACAAAACAGGGGAGACAGGTACCTGAATGCGGCGGATGCATTCTTATGCAAAAGAGCATGGTGCCCGGTGTGGTGGTGTGTCGCAGGCTAGCCTGATCAAATTAATTGCAGTTTGCACCTTCTATGTATGTATGTGTATGCGTCAAAATCCGAGCCAAAACCAACTTTTTTTAATGTTTGACCATTAAAAAATTTTGTCTGATACGGTGAACGTGTGAAAGTTATCAAGAAACAAAATAAATTTTAATCCAGTCCTTTATACGAACATTATATACTCACTCACTACAGCCTCAGACGTAAAAAGTTGGCTGTCAAAGTCTGAAACAATAAAAATCGACACACGATTATATATGCATGAATATTTTATATAATCTGGTCTTAACAGCAAATTTTCACATAATTAGACGCATTTTTCAAATGACTTTTCATTTTGCAAAAGTTGTAGAACATTATCGCTAGTTGACAAGTTCAATTTCACACCTCTGTGGTGTATAATAGACATACTAACCCACTTTCGACTTGTTGGAAGTGTCGGTTTCTTTTCAATGTCTGTGAAAAACAATAAAACAAGATGACTCTGTGATTTGTTGAATTCTAAAAAAAACATATTTTTATTTTTAAATTTGAAATCATTATCAGAGACCAAGATTTTCTAAAACTAAAGGTCACAACCCAAAGAGTATATATTATCTCGAGATGGTGGTTGTTTTTTATGTCGAACTTAAAAAAATCGTCTGTCACAAAAAAATGCAAAAAACGTCTCCCTCTCCCACTAAAATTTTTATAAAAAATTTCAAAAATTTCTGATGTGTTTAGTATTTGACTTAAGACTCGACCCTCATTCTTGAAGTCAGTCAAAAGTCATTGAATAAAACCTTTAAAAAGCAAAAAAATAAGATAACAAACGATTAAAAGTTTCATAAACTGTCATAAATATCCAAACAAAACTACCCAAAACAACGCCCAATTACATATATAGTCTATACTTGTCAAATTAAAACAAAATAAACGCTGGCAGCTGCTGTAAAGTTGGATAAAAAGGTATATATCTAAAAAACAAGCAGAGAGACGCCACCCCAGATGGTATATAATGCGTACACCACACGTGATGAATTAGCAATTTCCTTTCAACTTCTTTTCCATTTATCCCTGCTATAACTCAGTTTAGCGGGACAAAAGTTGACAGTTTTCATTTCCGGAGCTGGTAATTAAGCAATAATAACAGCAGTAGGCGTGTATACCAGAGAGAACAGTTTTTAGTTTGTAAACAAAAAAGTCTGTTTATATATATATATATATATTTATATATATATATATATATATATATATATATATATATATATATATATATATATATATATATATATATATATATATATATATTTATATATTGCAATAATGGCATCTCGAGCATAATTTTTAAGTTTTACTATATAATTCTTCTAAGACAAAAAATTAACAAAAAGTTTCAAATCAAAAATTTATCGAAACATTATTAAAGCTTCATGTATAATAATCGGTCAAAATGAAACTAAAAATACGGTAGCTTAACCTAAAACACCAACCACTTCGGTAAGCACGCCACAGTATACAATGGAAAGAAGAGCTACCAAAAATAATTTGCAACAAAAAAGTACAATTACAACTATTATTAAATTTCTTCTATCATTATTCTCAAGAGCTGTGACAAATTTAAATAACCATAAAAAATTCCACTTTACAAATTGAAGATAGACACTTGACAGAAATATGCCTAATTTATAGTAGAATTTCAGAAAAGTTTAAAGGGGACTACAAAAGTTGTTTCAAAAGTTGAATAATAAATAGTAACTTACCACTTAAAATAAATAGAATGTTTATATTAAAAAAATAACGACGCAAGTATATAGGCATAAATTACAAATATATATAAAATAACTACATCTGTCGTATTAAAAAATACTATATACACGACGGACCCCTACTAAAAAACCGACAGTCTAATTTACACTAGTACACGACAGAGCAACAAAAAGCACAAAAGTGCGATGAAAAATGAAAATTTGCGATGAAAAATGAAAATTAAAAAAGAAAATAAAGAAAAGGAAAAAAGTTACGATGACCCGGGGTGTCTGTGTGGGACAGCGGATTTTGAATGACTGAACTTTCTTTCACACATTTCTTTTCTGAGCACTAGAAAAAGAGCTATCATTTAAAATAAGAGTACTCAAAATTACTATTCGCTATCACAATATGCACACATATATATTACAACACATTGAACACACGACAGAATTATGTAATATGTGTGTAAGTAATAACCATGTCAATGAAATACAATGTCATATACAACGCTCTCTAATATATATATATATATATATATATATATATATATATATATATACAGTGGCGTAGCCAGAAAAAAATTTCGGGGGGGGGGGGAATGACTTTTCGATTTTTTGAAATGTGTTAAAATGCACTAAATTGCTATTTTTAACGCAAAAAACGACCCATAATAGCATTTTTCGGTCAAAAACAATGCTAATATTCGATCACAGCACCATCGGACGTAAAATCGGAGCTCAAAACTCCGAAAATTACAAAAATGATGGGCCGGCAAAGGGTCCGGATCCGGAAGCTAGCAAATCTGCAAATTTTCCGAAATTTTTTGACATTAACAACTGTACATTTACTAAAATTGGCATTGTTGTAACAATAAAATTGCTAAAACGATACATTATACAGTGTATTAAGCAAATACATAGTGCACAATGCAACTATATGCACATGCATATGCTTTCATGCAAGACAAAAGCAAAAAATACTAAGCCAAATAGTTGCAGGGGTCTGGGGGCGACAGCCCCCAGAAAAAAAATTGGGGAAAATTTTGATTTTTAGGCCAAATGTGGTCAATTGGAGACGTATCGGAAATTTTTTCCGGCCGGACCATAAAAACCAAAGGGGGACCCTTGTGTAAAATTTCAGTCGGAAAAAATTTCGGGGGGGGGGGGGGAATTCCCCCGTTTCCCCCCCCCCCCTGGCTACGCCCCTGTACAAGCAATACATTGTTTTATGTTGGCTACTACTGGTAAAGCTGCATTGTGCTGGTGAGGAGTGAGCGAGTTGTGCGATTTTTGGACGACCGGTTGATGCAAACGTATGTATGAAGAATTGAATGGTTAGCAATGAAGCTAAATCGCAGCAAGTAGCAGCTACATGTCGCAATTCATCTGTTAGTGCATTTATTGGCGTGTATAGTATGGCAATTTTTCCATGTGGCTCGAAATCAGTGGTTTTTAATTCTCGGTGGCGTGGTACTGTTCATGCTGGTATTACTGCGACTTTTGATGATGCTGAACATGCAAATTGAATACATATGAAAACAATAGCTGCAACTGTAAGTTGATTACAATATTACCTAGTGCAAATGATATGTGCTGCAGCAGGTTTTGGTTCACTGAGTGAAAATGAAGGTTTGATATTTTTCAGGCTCATTTTGCATTGGACATTGCTTGTTACCAATATGATTTCAACATTTTTAGAACAAATTATTATGTATGTTTAAATACCTAACAAGGCTGCAAACACATGACCTCTGAATGCTGAATGCTTACTCCTGCAACTCTTCATCGGGCCGTGCGCGTGCGGTCAAATCTAGAATGATTTGGTCGGCTCATCCAACAACAGTCTGAACGAACGCAAATATAGTGCTCTCATTCACGAGCAATCCGCCGTCTACAAACCTCCTATAATCATGAAAAGCACAGATTAATAGACAAACGACAAATAATCTTAAAGAAAAATGTGAAACATCTCCTTTAATTTTTTAAACAAAAATTTCTCAGCCTATATTCACTCGACGACTAGAATAAATCATTTGCGTGAATAGCTCGACGTAAGCTTATGCTACACAAAACCACCATAATGTTCTTAACAACAACCCAAAGTCCACTACGACACTAAACCGGGCTGCTCTGTCAGAATGGTATGGTCCACAAATATTTTTAGTATTTCTGCTCGTTTTGAATAAATTTTGGGCCACTTTTTTCGCCACTCGATAAAACATTCACCACACCACCACGGCATGTTTTAATTTGCAAATTATTAGGTCAAGTGGTAAAAATATGCTGCACGCTGTACCCACAAGCTTTACAATTTTCAATAAAAGTAAAGAAATATCAATTGTGAAACATAATGGGCATTTGTAAATAATATTAAAATGTATATTCAAATGTAATTCATAATGTTAACTAACAAGAAAAGTCTTTACACGGTTTCGCACTCATAGCTTTGGTGAACCCAAGACCTGCCAAAATTTCCACCAAGTATCTCGTTTCTGCCATATCCGCTCCAATCTCCTCCAAGCGATCGTAGACGTCCAGCAACTTTACGTGGAGTCTCTGAAATTAAAGCAAATGGCTGAATCAATCAGCACATACTTCATTTTTGTCTTATGCCTACAAGGTGTCAGACCACCGGTTGGTGCACAGATTCACTTTTTTCGTGTGTTGAAGCTATTCAGGCTACAAGTAGTTACTCAAAACAAAGGCACCTAAACTATATATGCGCTAAAGGAGAAATATATATATATATATATATATATATATATATATATATATATATATATATATATATATATATATATATATATATATACTTGAGGAAGAAATATAATTCACACATGATTATCTTAGGACTTAAAATTACCAGGGCGAGTTTTGAGACCAGACTTCCGATCCTGCAAGCGAGGCATAGTCGTGAGTGTCCATTTTAATAAATAAAAGAAATGGTCTAACAAAATGTCTCTACCGTCGTCTAGATACTGGGCCAGCTCCTCGGCTTCACTGCTCCAAGCGCTTGGCTCTCTCCGTGTCCACATCCATCACCGCCTGCAGGGCTGTTTTATCACAGGCTCCGATTTCCCCGATCCAGCAGGAATATATCCAACGAATTGGGAATTTGCACTTTCGCGACGGTAGATGGCCTGAAGGAGTGACGATTTGCCTGAAAATACAATTTAAACCAATATATTATTCTGGTTTAACTTAAAAGTATGCATAGGTTACGTATTTATTACACATTATTTTGAACTTCAATAGAAAAATTTAAAGACGGTCATAAAAAACGGCCTAAAGATCAATAAGCAGGGCTTTTAAACCAAATTGCCTAAGCCCAACTGATCTGTAGATGTACACTATTAAGACCGTACAATATGTACACTAATCCAAATTTCAACAAATTAAATAATAATCTTGCAGGGGTGTTCTGGCCTCTTTCTTAAAAAAATAGAAAAATAAATAGAAATTTCCCACAAAAAAATGGTAAAAAATAGGAATTTCTATAGCAAAAAATAGGAAAAAATAGGAATTTTTTGTGAACCTTTTATCACAAATATTGTACTGTGTAACAGTAAACTGCCGTTTATTCGTCAAAACACAGGCGTCAGTGGCGTAAAAAATTTCGGAAAGGGGGGGAATGACTTTTCGAAATTTTTTGAAATGTGTAATGCAAAAAACTTCACATATTAGCATCGTTCAAACAGAATGCTGCTTTTTGCTCTGTGGGCATAAAAATTAAAATTGGAGCTCAAAACACCGAAAATTACAGAACTGAGTAGGCGGGACAAGGGAGCGGGAGCCAGTGGCGTAGACAGAAAAAAATTTCGGGGGGAATGATGCACCTTCGATTTTTGAAACGTGTACTTTTTACAAATGAAATTCACTTGACTGCAAATACAACACAATGTCCATAATTGTTAATTAACACATTTAGGTACACCGCCAAAATTCGGTAATTTGGGGTAAATTTAATTACAATGCAGATTTTTTAAATTTTGGCCGAAATTTTTTCTGTCGGTAGATCACGATAGCTAGCAATATTGCTGCAGCGCAACGGTACTGTAAAGCCACAATCTAATTTTGACGAACGAAAAAAATAAAATGACAAAAGATGAGAACTGACGACAGAATGATGAAATCCTATTTTGAAAAAACTCTGATGGAGACGCATTCAAAAATTTGCAGACGAAAATGAAAACTAAAGAGTGATCGTCAGTTTTTTTTTTCATCAAAAATTTTGCGTCGTCTGACGCCACCGCTCATGCCCAAATTTTTTTGCGTCATTTTTGCAAAGAAAAGTCTACACGAGCCGGTTATAATGCTATCCACGCGCGTATTTTAGGTTAAAATCACTTTTTTATGGCACTGGCCGTCCTCAGCGATTTCAATTTCAGGGATTTGAAATTTTTCTGAGAAAATTTTCAACTCTTATTTTTAAGCAGTGGCGTACCTCGAAAAAAAAACATTCGGGGGGGGGGGCTGTTGGTAATGACTTTTTGATTTTTTGTAATGTGTTAAAATATACTTTTTTGAATCGGGCAAAAGTGTAAATTGAAAATGGAAGACCACGTAGTCACAAGTTGCAGGTTTCTGTCGACGGAGGCCGAGGAGAAAGAGAGTGGAAAATTTTTAAATTTTCAAGCCAAATTTGATAAATTGGAGACGTATCGGAAATTTTTTTCGATCAGGCAATAAAAACAAAAGGGAGGACCCTTGTGTAAAAATTCACAGGGAAACAATTTCGGAGGCGGGAAGAATTCCGCCCATCTTTCCTTCCCTGCGCAAGCTGAGTTTACTTCTAAAGTCTGGGAGCTGAGGGACCTTAAATAACCATGGACCTGGCCGTGGAGTCAGCGTATTTAGAAATTTCTGCGCTTCAGTGATATCGAATAAGGACTTAAATACCACGTCAATGTCGCTATTTTGCTGATCCACTCAATGTCTCAATGTGAGTATTGTGAAGAAGTAACAGACTTTTGAATTTTAGCAGGCTCAAGAAAAACACTACAAGGATGCAGTTTTGCTTGAAAAATACAAAATGGGAACTGCAGTAGTTGCAGGGGTGCGGGGGCGAACCCCCATATGCCAAGTACATATATATCTGGTGTTTTGGGACGTAACTCAGTTCCCCTGAAGACTGCATCATTACGCCACATTAGGTTGGCGGGTACTGCACTAAAAACACACAGATGAATTTCAGCAAATAAAATAGAATTTTTGTATTTCAAACTTTGTTACTAAGGCGGCAATCGGCTATTGGCATTAATTGATGCTTTTAAGAAACTTGCTGGGTGTTGGAATGCTTCGACACAGAGTTCTTTCAAATCATAATCTTAATCATAACTAATCAGTAATCATAATAGGTTGTAAACTGCCATCGAAACCAATTGTAGATCAAGCTTGAGACATTTTAGACATGGGAAAATTTTACAAATTTGAAGGTTTTGACGCAATTTTGGAAAGTTTTTAAAAAATTTTCGCGACGAAAGTGCTATTTTCGGCACTTTTTGGCCAAATCAGCTATGACATCTTTCAGCCTCAGCCGAAAAAAGTGCGTCACGGGACCCGCGTGGACAAAGAAAAAGTGCGAAATTTCACAAAAAGTGCGGCGTTTCGCACTTTTTAACGCAAAAAAAAAAACACAGGTGATCGTCATAATTAGACAGTGTAGTAGACAAGTAAATGCAGAATAAGATACACTCGTCCACACATGCAATGGCTTTGATGAAAGATAATAGCGAGGAATGGCAAGCCACAATGCTGTAGGGGTCTGGGAACGTCTGTCCCCAGAGAACGATTGGAGAATTTTTTCATTTTTCGCGCGAATCTGGTCAACTGGTGACGTATTGGAAAAATAAGACCTAAAAACCGAAGGGGGGACCTTTTGGAGCGGTGACCAGAATTTGATCAAATTTTCAATTTTGGTAAGAAAAAATTCAAAATCGTGAGCATTTGCCCAGTATGTTGCCCGGAAAAACCTGCTTCTATTGAAAATTTGAAAAAATAGGAAAAAATAGGAATTTTTCTTAAAAAATAAAAAATTGGGAGGGGGTCGAAAAAATAGGAAAAAATAGGAAAAATAGGAGCCGCAACACCCCTGAATCTTGTATATATAGAGGCTACAACTCACCACTTCCATTCAAACCAAGCAGCCCATAGCGTCTGCCACAGTTGAGTTCAATTTTCGAGTTGACAATCAGCTCAGCGCCGTAGAATGTGAGCGTGAAACTGTCCACTTTTAGATCTCTGGAACATTGGTAGCGAGACCAGGACGCCAGTGCAGGAGCGGGCATTGGCCATTTCCAGTCCCACTCTGTCCAGCTGCTTGCTGATCTTATCCACTGTCTGCGAGCTGCCATCACCTTTGCGAAAAAAACAAAGTAAACACGAATTAAAGTTACATTCCTACATAAAAGTATATACGTGTTCTGTGTATGTGTGTATACATAAATTTTATACAATCCACTGTTATACAGGTCATACAGAAATATGAGCAATAACACCAATAAAACATGATTATTATAAAAGTGGTCAGAAGGCAGAGACCACAAGCACGCTACGTTTCTGTTAGTTTTTAATTTTTGATAGATTAACAGTTATTTAATTGAATAAAATTTAAAGTTAATTTCACGAAACGATAAGATTTTTTGGCTACTGACAGTCAAATAGGATGTCTGTATGACCGAGATGCTTGGAGATGTCGGATCTCTCCAAGCTTGAAGTCTTCGAAAATGACTGCTTGCGAAAGATTCTGAGGATACGAAGGCAAGACCGCATCTCAAACGAAGAACTCCAAGCCAGGGACCTAAACCGCGCCCCTCTCACAAATCTCGTCCAGAAATCGAGGCTGCGATGGCTAGGACACATTAGCCGAATGCCCCGAAACCGACTGCCTTACCGCGCCTTCTTCTCTCTCCCCGCAGCAGTGGAAACGCAGACGTGGCGGTCAGCGACTAGTTTGGGGGGACCTGGTGACCCGCGATCTACGGGAGGTGACCCGACCCTATATCCATGCTAGGCAGGTACCCGTGGGCTGATGCGGTCCAGGACTTGACAGCAGATAGGCATCAATCGAGAATGATTGTGGGATCTATGGGCACCGGACCAGGGCCAACCAGGGCAGGAACTGCCACGCGGTGATTAAGTCATGTCAAGTTAAGTCTATATATATATATATATATATATATATATATATATATATATATAACCAACACCACACCTATTTGCTATTATATATTTTGTACAACAATTTCGCTATTTCGTTAGAGGTGCACGCAGTCAATTTTAAGAGTGTATCAAACACGAATAGCAGCAAAGTCACCTTCAGAA